>JAVTVY010031619.1:0-122811 GCA_036873755.1 Hanleya hanleyi | reverse complement strand
ACACAATCGAAGTGGCAATAGATTGATAAAGATTAATAGTGACGGGTGGTGATTTATTGAGGTGTGTGAATGTGTATAGAGTGACAGCAGAAATGTCAATCAGGGGAATAAACACAAGTGAAACAGATTAGAAAAAAAAAAAAAAAAAAAAAAATGTATTAAGTTGATTAGAGAAACGTAACAAAGGTACATGTATGGAGGATTGAAATCGGAAATAAAATATAGAGAATTAGATAGTTACAGAATGGGAAATGCTGAATTATATTAAGCTATTAATTAACAAGACAAGGAATACACACACCACAGAAATGCTGGATGGCTGTATTATCTTATCTAAACAGTGATTGATGGAATAAAATATATATATATAAAAAAATTAAAATAAAAAAAAAAAACATTAAAAAAAAAAACATTGAAATTGGCAACAAAATACCAAAATAATAAACAGTAGTCTACCTGAATAACTGTAGCTCTTTCGAAGCTTTTACACCACTGTTAAGTTTAGGATTTGATCGCCGAATAGCTAGGGCTTCCTTAAATAACAAGACATTCCAGTGATCCGCGGAGTCAATAACTTTAGTGTTAGACAATAAGACTGAGGACAATGGGCAATATGGAATACCTTCTAGTCTATTCGGTAAATCTAGTAGGTCTTTAATATGTTGGAAATGCTCACAACTGAACAAATGAGAATGGATTTCGCTGTTGCCTTTACTATGTTCCTTAAGTCGTGTTTCAAGACAACGCTCAGTTTTTCCGATGTAACTAGAATTACAACCAGGGCAGGTAAATTGGTACACAATATCACTTCTAAATTCTAGCGGAGTCTTGTCTTTGATGTTGATAATTGCACTGACTTTAGTGGTTCTCCAATGAACAATGATCTTCACTGGCTTTGTGAGAAGTTTGCGAATTTTACCTAAATATCGTTTGACTATTCGTTCTCCCTGAGGACCAACGTAAGGGAATTTGATCCAGATTTTATATGTCGTCTTTAGGTTTATCTCGAGGCGCACAAGCCAAACGGGTGGTGAACTTTTTGACAAGTTTTTCAACTCTGGGGAAGCCATTCCAAGACATAAAGTCTTTAATAACACTCAACTGATTGTTGAATAGTGAAACAGTACTACAAAGTTTGTGAGCTCTAGTAATAAGTGCCCGTATCCAAGCAGTTTTTGTGGTCCAAGGTTGAAAGCTGTCGAAATGAATATACTGGCCGGTACAAGTGGATTTTCGGTATATTGAGGTTGTCATTCCATTGCAGATTTTGATATCGAGGAAATGTACATCAGTATAAGCGTCAAATGCCTCATGGGTAAACTTGAGCTGTGGGTGGAAAGTGTTCAGTGCCGTCAAGATTGAGTTGAAATCAGCAGGTTTGGCTAGAACAAGTGTGTCGTCCACATATCTGCAGTAGAATTTAACCGTTCCATCTTGGACCAGTTTATCCACCACTGTCGTTTCGAGCTCAGTCATGATGATGTTGGCGAGGGTCGGTCCTAGGGGCAAACCCATCGATACACCGTCCACTTGCTGGTACAATACACTGTTGAACGAGAATGGAGTTTTGGTACAGGTAACAATGAACTATAGTTTAGTCCCATTACGTTCCAGGTTAAACAGGTTCAGTTCGCCCCTGAAAAACTGACCTTCTTGTACTTTAACCTGGAACTACACACTGATGTTGTTGATTACCACTCCTCCCACTTCACGTGAAATGTACCAAACCACACTCCAATCCAATTGATTTTTGAGAACGCAAACTGTCTTCTGAGACGAGCACTTTTCAACCGTCTGAGCTGGTCACGTGGGTATCGTCGTTTGATTGTGTCCTGAAAAGAACACAGGCTCGCGACTGTCACAATTTTTTCAGAAATTAATCGACACTTACTAAGTTAGCGAAACACAATAAAAGTTAGTTATGATATTATCCAGTAATAACACAACTGAGCATTTAATGCGGGATATGCTTACCACGAACATCCACCTTTGGCGGAAGTGACGTCATTTAGTTCGTTTTAACCTAAAGGAAGGAAAATTTTGAAACTCTTGACACCACAGATAGGTCAATATCTGAAGAAGTACTGAGGGTAATATTATAGCCAAACTCCGAAGAATAAATATTTTGCAGCTAATTCTGTAACCTACCCCTCATCTTTGCAATCAGTGAAATTTGACATCTACACTATATAAGTCCTATTGCGCTAAAACATCTTTCAGATAAAGTTAGGGAGTAATCTGGGCACATTTCCCCATATATGTGTACCACGTCCTATAGGACAATTAAGAAAGAAAGTGATGTAATCATAGGCATATCAAGGGAAATAACTACATCAGTCAAAGGTGATTTGCAGGACGCGGAGAGCTAAAATAGAAGCGAATTTGTGAAATTTTAGCCTGCGAATCTAAGTAAATTTGCTGACTGGTCGGGAGATCGGTGCAAATTTAACATAAAATTGTCTCCGACTGAAATCTTTGTCCATATTCATCTGTTTCATATAATTAGAGCAAACTGCGGAACATAATGACCCTCCCTCCCGCCCGGACTTGCGAGCTTGTGGAGGGGAGGGGGGGGTGTTTTTCGAGTTATTTTTAGTAATTATACCACTGTGATATCTAGCATTTCCCTTCTCAGCATCCTCTAAAGGGACGAAATAAAAATTAACTGCAAAATTACGATCGCCGTGGATTTAGAACACCATATCTCAGGTGGAATACACAAACTTTGATAAAAAACACCTATTTTGGGCCTATCGTCTAGGATTCCCCTAAAGGGCCTCATGTGTATGAAATTCACGAGTTGCTCAGCATTTTCATCGATACTGATTATTCCAATTAGATAATATTGCCAAACATTGATGATTGAATGAAATATGAATCAGCAAGCTCCGTCTTTATGTCACATCTATCATGTGTCTATAGGTAACAATGAACTATAGTTTAGTCCCATTACGTTCCAGGTTAAACAGGTTCAGTTCGCCCCTGAAAAACTGACCTTCTTGTACTTTAACCTGGAACTACACACTGATGTTGTTGATTACCACTCCTCCCACTTCACGTGAAATGTACCAAACCACACTCCAATCCAATTGATTTTTGAGAACGCAAACTGTCTTCTGAGACGAGCACTTTTCAACCGTCTGAGCTGGTCACGTGGGTATCGTCGTTTGATTGTGTCCTGAAAAGAACACAGGCTCGCGACTGTCACAATGTTTTCAGAAATTAATCGACACTTACTAAGTTAGCGAAACACAATAAAAGTTAGTTATGATATTATCCAGTAATAACACAACTGAGCATTTAATGCGGGATATGCTTTGGCGGAAGTGACGTCATTTAGTTCGTTTTAACCTACAGGAGTCGATCAACACTGTATACGGCGACACACAGACAGACAATTAGCCAGAGCTAACCAACTGACTTGCGGAGCTAGCTTCACAGAGTTACAGCCGCATTTACGTATAAGTGCTACACAAATAGGGAGTAGTATAATTCTTCAAGGTATACTTAACTTTGTTGAGATTGTGTAGTCAAAAAAATCAAATCTGGGAATTTCACCAAATGAGTCGCCTGGATCCAGGCTACCTGGTAGAGTTACCTCAGTATATGTGTAGAGGTGAAGGAGGAGGAGGAAGAGAAGGAGGAACGGGGTTGAGTGGTCATATAAGGTCATTTGTAAACCATTATAACCAGTCAGTATCCGACCCTTGCGTCTTAACGCCATGATGTAGACAGCAAAGAAAACAACACACCAACAACAAGGATGGCAGGTCAATCATTTTATTATCCCCTTCAGCACATAATACCCTCGCTTGGGGAGCCGCATTGGGTATGTTTACAATTCAAGTATGCTCTTGTTCACTCAGAAGCCGCCATTTGAGAAAATTCAATCTTCGGTCATTGTCGCTCTTGTCCGTTACATGTATTCTGGGCTGCTCTTGTCCAAACAGAAACCGTCCTTTGAGAAAGTTCAATCTTGGCCTAATCGTCGTCGAGCAGTCCAGGATACCGTTGAGGCAACATGTCGTGAAACAGTTGCTTGAGAATTTTTGATAGCATTTTACCAGGGCATCGGTGGATGGTAATCCCATATTCTTCTCCAAGTGACGCTTGGTCTTCAAGATGGACCGATGGGTGAGGTCGTCTTTCATTTCAAGCCGTAGCAGGCTATACTGATCATATATCGCCATGGCTATTTTACTGATGCCAGGGCGCATTTGGATGTACGCCTGTTGTAAGGTATCATGTCCGCCGTTCTCGATCGCCTCAGCATGAGTATGAATAGCTTCATGCACAATACGATCCCAAAAGGTAGGTTCTTTCTCACTTCCCTGAGACGTAGCCTGACTGAGGTCAGGCTCTCCGTATCGGTGGATAGACTCTCAACATTCTCTGTATCGGTATCAGTCGGTCTGAGTATCAGCATCTGCCTCAGTGGGCTCATCGGCTTCTAGCCACTCGGTCTGGATGGAAAGTCCTCTGGTGTCGCATCATATCGTAGCGTCTGGAGAACGTGCGTTTGCACTCAGAGCAAGTATACGCCATGCTGACGGTTGAGCCTCGACTGCACGTTTTGGGCATACACTTGGTTTTATGGTCAGTAACGCCCGCCAACGCCTAGTTTAACGCTTCCATGCCCTGGTGAAATAACCCAGAAGCTCTGATGGTACCATGGAATTAACACTAATTCATCGAAATGCAGTGACGCCCGTCAATGCCCGTCATTACGCCTTAACGCTCATCTCAACGCCTTAACACCTTATATCCTGACGCTTTAACGCAATGCCGATCATCCATGGACGGACATGATCATGTTGGGGGTTGGAGAAGATAATTTTCCGTCTCCAGCTGCGTCTTCATAAAGGTTTGAAATGCCTCATGCAGGGTCAGCAGATTCTGGGCACGGGTAGGAGTGTTGGTAGCCTCTTTGGGTAGTATCTGTTTCTTATACAGCAGAAGACATACCCGGGTCACCCATTGGATGTCATCTATGAGCGTGATAAGATGGCAACGCATGCCTTGGTGCTGAGCGGCCTCGATGGTGTCGTGTGGGTTATTTATAGGGGGACGCTTTTCATCTTAATGATGCGTTCATACAGGTGTTTCTTTTGAGCTCTCGCTCTGACATACGCCGATGTCCAGCTCATGCCCGGGATTTTCAACATCGACGCTGTTCTTTCGATTTCCATATGTATTGGATCCTTGTCCAGCAATTTCTTATGGGCCACGAGGTCGACATACTGCTGACGTAAAGCTCGTCGTAGTCTGGGTGCCAGTGTATTATGAGTTAAAATCGCGGCTTCCTCTTTCGAATAACCTTCGTGGTGAAACTTGTTTTCTGTGACCTCCAACGTCTCGTCCGCCTCGGCGTCCATGCTTTCTTTGAACACATTCCTCCATAGCCTTTTCGTCAAGTCGTGTTCATTCTTTTATACGGGTTTAGGTTGGCCCTTCAGGGTTTGGTGATATTCCGAGACTGGTGGTATGAAGATAGCCCGCTGTATGCGAGCGGGTTGCTGCTGGACCGGCGCTGCCAGGTTTGGACTCTGTGGTTGGCATGAAGGTCGCTGGCTTTGAATTTGTGGTGACCCTTCGCTGGCTAACAGGTGGGTCATCAACCGGCGATCTTCGGAGGTATGAGTTTTTAAGTCTACGAACAGGTAGCCATACGGACGACTCGTCGCGGCTTGAAACGCCTTGGCTTTGTGCTCTGTCGATGGGATTGGACAACAACACAAAGTATTGGCAGCTCAAGGCAATATCTCTGGACGCCTTCCCTTGAGGAAAGACATTCTGAGTCATAGATGACGGACAGATTCCGATGATGGGATCCTTTGGTAAACAAGTCGGCAATGTGTGTATTGTTCTTGGCCGCACCCATCAGATCATCTAGGACTACCACGTTGGTCTGATCGGGGTCGAAGAAATACGCTTGATCAATATCGCGAGGAATGCCTGGGACCTTGTAGTTCCGTAGGCGGGTTGCCACTGGCTGTAGCTGGTCGTCATCGTATAGGGATGCTCTACTCCACTTGGTGGACCCTTGGTGGGACTCGGTAGTGTCTCTTGGTTGTGTTTGCATTCAATATGTCTGAGCATATTGTCGCGACGAGAGAAGGTTCTCTGACAGAACGTACATGTACTCGTCATGATACCCGGTCAAAGGGTGGTTAAAGACAGAGGCTAATGGTTTACAAACGATCTTATATGACCATTCACTCACTCAACTTCCTCCTCTTGTTTCTCCTCCGCATATACACTCAGGTAACTCGACCAGGTAGCCTGGGTCTAGGCGACTCATTTGGTGAAATCCCCAGATTTGACTTTTTCTCCGAAATTGAGAGACTACACAACAACATTCCCATTTCTACGACTCACCAGGTGTAAAGTCCGTGTTCCGTTTTTTTATTTCCGGGAGAAACATGATCTTTCATCTCTCGGCAGACCACGATCGACTGGGAACCGATATTAGCCCCTCTGGACCTGGTTGATAGGGGTTTTCCATATTTTAGGGGTGAAGTCCGTGTTTCCGGATTTTTTTCGGGGAAAGTTTTACATGCACCCACCCATGACTGCATCGGCCTGGAGGAGCGCTTCACATGGATACCCTCCCCGATACCGTACGCCCAATATTGACCCACCTCAACCCAAAAACGACCATTTCAATGCCTTTTTACCACAATTCCCTGCCTGCCTATGCGCCCCATAGCCCTACTTCCACTTCACACCAGTGTGGTCGGATGCTCCTTACGAGTGCTTCACTATGACACTCCATACGACCCATTCCGTCCAATATTGATCCACCTCGTCTCCCAAACGTCCATTTCAATTCCCTTTTCTCGCAATTCCCTGTCTGCGCATGCGCGCCATAGCTTTACTTCCACTCCAGTCGGATGGTCCCCCAGGAGTGCTTCACTTTGATACCTCACACGACCCAATCGTACCAATAATGGCTCACCACCTCGACCCCAAAACGTCCATTTCAGATCTGCATATGCCCTGCGCATGTGCACGGTAACGTTTCAGCGAAAGTCACCCCATGGTCACGAGACTCCTCCCATTGTATTCTACAGCGTGAGACAGAGAAAACAAGGTGCCACACTCCATAGCGCAAATGCCCATGCGTGGGTTGCCCATTGGGCCTAACATTTCAATAACTGAAGCGTACGGTCTTATTTATGGGCAGATAAATCTTGTTGGGCCGTCACGTGGCCGGAAGTGACCTTTGACTTGAAAATGTCCTTTGACCCGGAAGTGATGTTATCGGAAGTGACTTCATCCGTGACGTCATCGCCACGTCAAGCCACGTGACGTCATCAGCCTCAGCCTCAATAATAAGGAATTTCACCTATTCCTACTTGCCTTGAACTATTCGAGCAACACGAAAAGTATGATTTTCAGATTATCAGCTTTGGCCGCCATTTTGAATTTGGCCATCAAATCATGAACTTAGGGTGCACTCCACACTCATCACGGTTTCGTACAAATTTGTCCCTAATTTCATAATAAGGAAAGTCACCCGTATTTGAAAGCCTGCCAATTCTTCTGTCCCTGTTACTAACTGATATATATAATACCATCCTGTTGGGCGTAACCATTTCTTCAAATGGGCACATAACAGTTGCTGGTTGATCACGTCTACGCGCCACTACAGAGTTAATCATCCGTGATTGACCTTAGGGATATGTAGATAGATTATGAAAAGATTTAAAATGGGCGTAAGATGTTAGGTATGCTTAGAGATCTCTTGGTTTTGATAAATTTGCGCAATGAGTTGAGAATATTGCCTTGAAGTATACGCGCAGCATGACAAATTGCAATTTTTAGATGACCCGATATGGCCTCCATTTTGAATTTGACCGTCATATCTTGAACTTCTAGAGAATGTAAATAGTTTCAAAAAGGGAATAAGATGTTAGGCTCTGCATAGAGATCACTCCGATTTCATACATTTGCTCAGTGGAATAAGACTAATGCCTAGAACTATTTGAGCAACATGAAAAAATGTGATTTTCAGATGACTACACATCAGTCATTTTGAATTAAACCATCATATTTTAAATTAATAATTAGGAAACTAGATTTCATTTTATTTGAAAAAGGGGTATTAGTCAGATTGGTTCCATTCAACGTTTTTGTCCCCCGCCGCAACGCGGCCGGGGACTTTAAAATGGTTCTTGCTTCTTGTCCGTGGATGTCCGTCCATGTCTGTTGGAAGCGATAACTTCCTAACGCTTTGTTGGATTCTTTCGAAATTCGGAATACGCATTCCTTGCGACAAGACACCAGTCCGTATTGCATTTCAGCAACATCTGCTTGAAGGTGGCGCCACTAGTTCTTGCTTCTTCGTATCCGTGAATGTCCGTGTACGTCTGTTCGAAGTGATAACTTCCTAACGCTTTGTTGGATTCTTCCGAAATTCGGAATATGCATACCTTGCGACAAGATGCCAGTCTGTATTACATCTCAGCAACATCTGCCTGAAGGTGGCGCCACTGGTTCTTACTTCTTTGTGTCCGTGGATGTTCGTGTACGTCCGTGCATGTCTGTTCGAAGCGATAACTTTCTAACGCTTTGTTGGATTCTTCCGAAATTCAGCATTCGCATTCCTTGCGACAAGAGGCCAGTCCGTATTGCATTTCAGCAACATCTGCCTGAAGGTGGCGCCACTAGTTCTTGCTTCTTTGCATCCGTGGATGTCCGTGTACGTCCGTGCATGTCTGTTCGAAGTGATAACTTCCTAAAGTTTTGTTGGATTCTTCCAAAATTAGAATACGCATTCCTTGTGACAAGACGCCAGTCCGTATTACATTTCAGCAACATCTGCCTGAAGGTAGCGCCACTGGTTCTTGCTTCTTTGAGTCCGTGGATGTTCGTGTACGTCCGTGCATGTCTGTTCGAAGCGATAACTTCCTAACGCTTTGTTGGATTCTTCCGAAATTCAGCATTCGCATTCCTTGCGACAGGAGGCCAGTCCGTATTGCATTTCAGCAACATCTGCCTGAAGGTGGCACCACTGAGTTTCTCTTCTTCTTGTCCGTTCCAGTCAAAATGGGCCTTCAATTTTGCTATATGAAATCATTCTATTCCACATCATATGATTTACCCTAAAGCTTTTGCATGAACCATATTTTATTTCAGAAGTATAATGTGAAATAACTGGTGGGGAAATCCCCACCGTACTGAATCCCTGATTTTTGAATTTCGTATTACATTTCAGCAACATCTGCCTGAAGGTAGCGCCACTGGTTCTTGCTTCTTTGAGTCCGTGGATGTTCGTGTACGTCCGTGCATGTCTGTTCGAAGCGATAACTTCCTAACGCTTTGTTGGATTCTTCCGAAATTCTGAATACGCATTCCTTGCAACAGGACGCCAGTCCGTATTGCATTTCAGCAACATCTGCTTGAAGGTGGCGCCACTAGTTCTTGCTTCTTCGTATCCGTGAATGTCCGTGTACGTCTGTTCGAAGTGATAACTTCCTAACGCTTTGTTGGATTCTTCCGAAATTCGGAATATGCATACCTTGCGACAAGATGCCAGTCTGTATTACATCTCAGCAACATCTGCCTGAAGGTGGCGCCACTGGTTCTTACTTCTTTGTGTCCGTGGGTGTTCGTGTACGTCCGTGCATGTCTGTTCGAAGCGATAACTTCCTAACGCTTTGTTGGATTCTTCCGAAATTCAGCATTCGCATTCCTTGCGACAAGAGGCCAGTCCGTATTGCATTTCAGCAACATCTGCCTGAAGGTGGCGCCACTAGTTCTTGCTTCTTTGCATCCGTGGATGTCCGTGTACGTCCGTGCATGTCTGTTCGAAGTGATAACTTCCTAAAGTTTTGTTGGATTCTTCCAAAATTAGAATACGCATTCCTTGTGACAAGACGCCAGTCCGTATTACATTTCAGCAACATCTGCCTGAAGGTAGCGCCACTGGTTCTTGCTTCTTTGAGTCCGTGGATGTTCGTGTACGTCCGTGCATGTCTGTTCGAAGCGATAACTTCCTAACGCTTTGTTGGATTCTTCCGAAATTCGGAATACGCATTCCTTGCAACAGGACGCCAGTCCGTATTGCATTTCAGCAACATCTGCCTGAAGGTGGCACCACGGAGTTTCTCTTCTTCTTGTCCGTTCCAGTCAAAATGGGCCTTCAATTTTGCTATATGAAATCATTCTATTCCACATCATATGATTTACCCTAAAGCTTTTGCATGAACCATATTTTATTTCAGAAGTATAATGTGAAATAACTGGTGGGGAAATCCCCGCCGTACTGAATCCCTGATTTTTGAATTTCGTGTCATCTTAAACGAAGGACAACATTTCCTTCAATTTTGCTAACAAATAATTGTATTGCACATCATATGATTTACCCTGAAGCTTCTGCACGAATCATTTGTGTCCACACATGTATATTACTATATTAATTACAACTGTGTTCCTAATGTTTGGGTGCACACTGTGCATATGATCAATTTCCTGAATTGAACTGAATTCAACCTTGCCGGTCTTCAGACTGACAGATGATGGCATGCAGTTGTCAGTGCAGTTGTTCATGTACAGGGAGCTTTCTATGAATGAGTTGCAACCCCAAAAGGCTTAAAATTTATCAGGCACAGACCCATGTTTTTACCCCTCGGCCAATTTTGGCCATGGGGTATTGTCATCATCTTGTACGTCCGTCTGTCCGTACGTCCGTTCGTGAGCGAGATAGCCGGAAAACTGTTCCGCTGATGAATTCCAAATTTGGTATGCTTATTTACCTAGTCAAGGACCAGAAGCCTATAGAATTGGGACCTGATTGGGTGGGAACCTTAGCAGCCATCTTTAATTTCATGCAAAATGGATAATGATCCATATCTCGGAAACCATTCAACTGTTCAATACGAAATTTGATATACATCATCGATACATCAAGCAACTTTCAACGAATTACCAAACAGGCTTTTCTGATTAGCTGGGAACCCTGGAGGCCATCTTTAATTCATGCGAAATCGATAATGATAGCCTACATATCTCGGTTACCATTCAATTGTTTTATATGAAGGTTGGTATATATCATCGATACATCCAGATACTTTGAATCGGGACCTGATTGACTGAAAACCTTGGTGGCCATCTTTAATTTAGGCAAAATCATTAATGATCTCTGTATCTGATTCCGTTGGGAGTGCTCAGTGTAAAATTTGGTATACATCATTGATGCATCAAGAGACTTATGATGAATGACAGATCTGGTTTCTCTGATTGGGCGGAAATCTTGGCGGCCATCTTTAATTTATTCAAAATCTTTAATGATGTTTATCTCTGATACCATTCAAATGTTCTATACGAAACTTGATTTACAGCATCGATGTATGAAGAGACTTGCATTAATGAATAACCACATTAGTTCCTCTGAGTGACGGGAAGGATGGGCAACCATCTTTAATTTATGTAAAATCATTAATGATCTCTATCTCTGACACTGTTCAAATGCTCAATGTAAAATTTGGTATACATTATCGATGCATCATCTCGGTTACTTCTACGCGATGTGCCTAGGATAAAGTACTATACTATACACAATTTTTTGTAATTCAGCATCGCAGAAAACCATCGATTGCGTTTTCATGGTAAAAGGGTTAGGAAAGAACTAAAAATACACTTCAATGCAGAGTGATTTTGATTGACGCCAGAAATCGCTCAGAACGCTTCTTCGGCGATCTAGACCCCAGGAGCATCTGGGGCCTGGGCGGCCCCTGGATCCTCACCTAAAGTGCAATGATAGTGGCTGTACCACTTTGAATTTGCTTCCGACGCCCCTGTATTAACAGACAGTGTCAATGTACTGTTCCAGCTGTCTCCCGTTCAGTGATTGGTCATTCGACCCCGCCATTTTAAACTAATACGAGCATTTTCATTGGATCACTATTAGATAAGACCCACCCCAATCTTCATACACAACCACGCGACTGTCTCAGTTGACTGATGACATAGCGCGGCCTCGTTTTTGATTTCAAAATCTGCCGTCTAACTGGGAAAATGCTGTTGTTGCTGCATCAGCCGATCATTGGTCCCATGTAGAAGATACTATAGGCTAATACATGTAGGCTACCATGCCATGAGATGATGCTTGGGATTGCATTTCGCTCACTTGCACCTACAGGTGGCGACAACTGATGGCAAATTTAAAATTTGGTTTCTGGGCAACAGGTTGATGCCTTCAGATTCTCGTCAAATTTGGTTTGCAGATAATGCCTTGAGATGTCACTTGGGGATGCTTCTCGGTGCTTCACTGCATGGAAACTATATCACAGAAGCAATCAACTTTCAGTCAATCGTTCTGAGTTGATCTTAAAACTTGGGAAGGCAGAAAGACCCTTCCACATCCAACGCCTATGAAGCAGCAGTTGCCTCCGTCATGTATATCCCCTGAGACCAACAATGCTAAAAAATATTGCTGCCATTTCGGCGGGGGACCTAGCATCCTCTGGCTGCTTGTTGTGATATAGTCTCAGAGATGACCTTCCGATGGGGCTCTGGAGAAATCGATGAAAATGACTTTGCAAGGGAGGTAGTCCGTCTCTTTTTAATGCTTTTATTCTTTAATCAGGTTATCTCCCTTGAGTTGTAGGAATTTGAGATAATCTCATTTTGGTCCCCTGCACCATCAATAATATCAGTCTCACGCGTAAAGGAGATCTTTTGAGTGACCAAATGCGATAGTCTATGGACAATGGAATTGAGCATTCCATAATAAAGTGTATAAACCATACGAGTTCCTCTGACAAAAATGAGTTCCACAGATTGGTTCGCAAGGCGAATCATGCAAATGCGCAATTTGCAAGCCTTAATAGTGTTAGAACTGTTGGAAAAAGTCCAACTCGCCCACTCATCGTTAACTCAAAATTAGTGGTAATTATGTGTGTGATTGGAAAGATATATTAATTAATGCTTAGATGCAAATTAAAAACAATTAAAAGAAAACAAACAAATAATGTCATATGGAAATTCAATGAAAATTCATTATATGTACTATATTTACTGTAATTATATATTAGTTAGTCGACCAATAGCTCACTCAGAGCATACGTAAATGCACGGTAATTCATTCAAGCCCTCTTCAAATATTGTAAATATATGGGAGATTACAGTGATATAATAATTGCGTGATTACACTGAAAAAATAATTCAATAATTAAAAACGATTAAATAAGAAAACAAACAAATATTACGTAATGAAAATATTTGATAAAAAAATTCATTGCATTTTTATATACTTCTACATTTTTATTGTTATTATACATTTGTGTGTCGGTCAATAGCTCGTTCAGAGCTAATGTTTTCTGGTTTGTATATTATACCGACGCTAAATAAAGTTTCTTACTCTTACTCTTACTCTTACGATCTGGTAGAGGTCTGATCCGAATTGGTAAATATTTACTGACTAAATCGCGGAAGGTTTGTCTCGATTTGATATATCAGGCTAGTGTATTTCTGTTAAATTACAAGTTGAATCATAAGTGATGAACGGGGAATTGTTTCAATTTACATGGGGTTATGGAAGAAACGTTAGTCAATGATCCAAAACTTGTTGGGCTTAATGCTCCAGACTTCACATTGACCAATAAATCTCCAAAACTGGTATGGCCGAGGAGATATTTTTAGAAGAAAATAGCCTTTGAAAATTTATTCCTTCAAAAATCTTTGACATTTTAGATGGGTTATAAGTGTTGCTTCATTGTAATTATGATGTTCAGAAGCTATAGGTGAGTTCATTCGATTATTCTATAGTCAGGTGTTACAATTCTGAAGGAAATTCTGATATCAGTGATATTGGTAATATTCTCTGACGTAGCAAATCCTTGTTTCTTCTCATTTTACTTGAAGGAAAATGGGAATTTAAGAATGTTTTCTCAGATTTGTCAAGAATACAGTCAAGAATCAAATTATGACAATTATAAATTAGCTTGCCAGAAGGCAATCGCGGACCAGGTATTTTGGTGTTCCGTTTGTCAATGGAAAAAGTCTTATCCATTCAAAGTATATGCTGCAATGTTTTAATCAAGAGTTTGTGCAAAAAATGTGCCATATCGAAGCAATAAATTCTAAATATCGACAATGTGGTAGGTCAAATTTGGAATCTTCGTTATACTCAGTTAATGTTGAAACAAAGTAAAAAGTTCAAAATTTTACATAAGGTTTACCGTACCGCTCGAATGATTTTCTGTATTAACTAAATGTGGTAGAATCTCCAGTTTGCAACAACTGTACTGAATCAGACAATCTTGAACACAATATTTTAGAATGTTGGAGCAAAGGTTCGAACCATTTGGAACAAGGTTTTTTAAATGGCTGTAGGCCTATGGCTGTCTTGACTTAGATATGCAACTATCCAAGGTTCAAGTACTGTGTATGTTTTTGGAGGGCAGATTCAGGCTTAATTAACCTTTGTGTTCCTTATGTAAAGTTTTATGCGGAGATGCCACGTCACCATAGCCAATTTGTTTTCGTCAACTTTAGAAACTACCTCTCAAGAGGCCTCAATATCACAAAAGATAGGTATACTGTAATACAAATAGTTATTTCTTGGAAATATTAAACTGATTCAATATTGTAATAATTCAGATAAATATAGTTTTCTGTAACATGATATATCCCTTGGAATCTGAGACATGTTGTTTTCTTGTTTCTAATTCCCTGTGTATTGTAAGTTTGATTTTGGTTTATCACTTGGGCAGTGGGTAGAAATGATGGGGTAAAATTGTTAGTAGGCTTACATGGTTAAATGGTTATATGGCTCAGTTGATTTTCCTAATGTACCATTGTTTTTTTAAAGAGAACCCCACCATCCCCAATCTTAGTAAACTCAGATATAATATCAAGAAATATTATATCTCGCACCAAGGCTATATAAATCTCGTGCGAATTTCAGTTGTCGCGATTGGCTTATTATAAGATCTCGGAGAATACCGTCAAACAGATCCCTTGAATTTTTCATAGCGTTACTACTAGATGGTATATTTGCTGATACATGTACAGATCTATCATCTTGATGTACCTAGGCTAGATTGCACCATCCCCGGACCACAATGGGTCTATATAGCCTATGGGGTACTGTATATGCGTGGTTAGAAACAGAATAAATGCCCAGTGTAAGTCCAGGTTTTTAATTCTCGCTTAGATGCAGTGTTGATAATATTGGAAATTTGTTTTCAGTACCGGTACCGTAACATTATACGATCACACAATTTTGATATACATGTACAGTTAACAAGCCAAACTTCCTTGGAATCCTGGACCTTCATTTTCGTACTTAGATAGCAAAATGCCCACATCTTTCCTCTTATGCCCGGGTGTCTACCCTACCGAACAAAATGAAAACAAGTCGACAATCGAAATTCACCATGTGGAACCCCTTAATTTCTGGAAACATGTTAATCATGAAACCACCTTACGGAGCTCATTATTCTCAACTCTTTTGCGTCGGAGGAAAGAAAAGGTGGTTATAATTGATTCGATGATGATGTTTTTGGCGCTTCAACGTCCTGTCAAAACAGAGAATTCATGAAATTGTGTTGAATTTCTATTTCAACGGTACAGATACGACTGTAAGTGAATAACCGATGATTCGTTATATAGATGAAATTATGTCTTTTCTCTCACATATCGTTGTGAAACACATGCAATTTGCAGTTGCGTTTAACAGTCTGCGACGTTGGCAGCTTGGCTGTCAGTTTTCAGACATGTCAGAAATACAGGAGTGTCCCTGACTGAGGCTAAGTATACTATATATACTTTCCATGATCTAATAGCAGACCTAATGCCAGGGTGTGAGATTTGAGCATACAGTTTACTGCGACAGTACGGATCATCGACAGCAGAGTAGTATTCCGAGCTTGCTCTAATATGTTGTTGTTGTTTATCTGTTAATCCACTCTTAACTGGATGGGTATTTTTCACTGGTGCTACAAGACAAAATCGCATGGTGCTATGTTCCCACAATGCTGTTTGTTCTCTTATGCTTGAGATACTAGACGATGTGCGGGTTCGATCAATCTGACTTGTCCGACTCATTGGTGCAGAGCGAGGCAGAGAAAGACATAGGCCTACATTGATAAGGCCGGTAGAAACAATATGTACAATATAAACAAGAGAAACATGGTTATGTTATTTACAGCCCTTGTGTAGGGGGCACAGCTGATGTAACTAGTCTAAATAGTTCTTAGGCAGGGTAGGTCTTACTCGGGTAGTCACAGAATGCGCCCACTATCTGAGAATTATGCACCCTTGAGAGGACCTCACTGTGCCCACTTAGCACCTGTAGGTTATTCTCTCCCCCCCTTCAGCTTTATCTGTATATGTCTAACTCAACATGCGGCTAACGCATCCGCCAGGCTATAGTGTATAGGGCTACGGGTATGGAATCAGCGGCAAGTAGTTATAGTCATGGTTTCTTGTGACCATTTATGAGCTGTTGTTGATATCTCCTGACAATCTCTAATGAAGAAGATGTTTGGATCAGGCTGTCATGCAAAATTTCAAATTCATTTGATGAATGAAAGGCTTAAAATATTACATTTTATTTTGACCCCTACAAATCCATCTCAAAATCGACTATTATCAACTGTGTTTACACTCTGGAACAGTCCAATTTTGACTCGCCGCACAGAGAAAACTGCTTGGATAAATTCTCCAACAATTTTATCATTTCTTATACCTGCTCTCAAATTAAATATTTCACAACTTTAAGCATATATATTTCGGTGAATGAAATTTATCGGTTTCACCGATACCAATAACTACTTCCCGACATTCCAAAAGGACCCAGAAAAGTTACTTAAGGTCACGTGCCAAGCTGTTGCATGAGGCCATGGAGATGTTTGTTGTCTGTTTTCGTTTGATAGAAAAAGTATTTTGAGAAATAATCCGAATAAACCTTTAAATATCATGATAACTTCTCTGTCGCCCATAGGGCCAACCTTGTTATTTGTTGGTCTTGAAATATTTCCAGCAATTTGTATGTTGTTTGGGCAATATACTTACCCGTAAAATGATTTAAGCTAACCCTATTCCCAAACCCTAAACTTAACCTACAACCAGTAATACTGATCTAACAGTAATTATTAGCGCCAATTATCATTCCTTATTAGACATAATCATGCTTAAAGTAATCGTTCGGCTTCAGTCATGTGATTTCCAGTTCGAAGACACTCGGATGTCATCAACCATTCAATCAGACACAGCCCAGCTAACATGTGTTGACTATTCACATCTCTAACCTCTGGCCACGATGACAGATTATAGATTGTCTTTGACTGGGATGAGAGAACTATCACCCCCAACTTGACGAATGGCGAAACAATCCCCCCCCAGCACCTCCTGGGCCTACATGTCGACGGTCACTATTACCAATTTTATGTTATGTGCATGGCTTTATTAAGTTACTGATTTCTAAGATGAAATCTATTTATCGCGTAGAAATATTAATGTGGTCAATTCCACGTCACTCACGTTACACTTTTAGTCTTTTTCTGATATATAATTGCTTGTCAATCTTCAAGTCATCAACTGTAAGTGAGCATACTGTGCATGCAGGCAGCCCTGGCCACAGTGTACACCAACAAATAAATATTGTTCAAATTTGTATGAAGGCCTGTATCCAAGTGAAGTTTTAGCACTCGTCACTCACGTTACATGGAAAAGGACATGAAAATTTTAGTACCAATTTTATTCTTGAAATTAGCTCTGGCTTTAATTTTCAATAAACAAACAACCATTTCCATAAATGGGCAGCCACCACATCTAAGCAGCAGTAACATTATTAAGTCAACATTATAAGTGTATTAGCTGTCATCAGCACCAAATGACAAGAAACCTGCGTCACTCACGTTACGTCACTCACGTTACCTTACAATTCAATGGACCTCAATAAGAAGACTTATTGTTTTTTGTTTAAAAATAACATTTCAAACAACAAAACGAAGTGATTGTTTTCAATTTACAACATGACTGGGGGATTCGAAGCCCCATTGATCACAGGAAATTCATGTCCAGTGATTATTTCCACTCCAGTCAATTATGTCATGTACTGATACATTCTGTCCTATAATATTACCAAAACCTCTGGTAAATCGTGCATATGTTTGGATTATGGCATATAAGCTTATACAATTATCAAGCTATAGGAGAAATGATACTCATCATGTAATGATCAAAGATTCTTTAATACCGGTACATGTAAATAGCGATTTTATGTAGACATTCCTTCCGCATCATTCAGTCAAAGTTTCCTTCATTATACATGTATTCAGTACTTCGTGTGTTGGCAACATTTGAACAGTATAATTGGTTTGTCAAACTGAACTAGATCCTTTTCGAGTTGTTGCACAAATTTGAACACACAAGTGGGAATGCATTTAACATCTGTTGCTTAAAGAAATCTCTTTGAATTGAAGATTATTACAATCAAGTAATGTAGCTCTGTCTATTCAATGCCATTCTGAAAATGTGAAATATCCACAGGGACTGGGTTGCTCAACTTCCTAATAATTTGTTCCCTGGTGTAGTAAACAGTGTGTCTCTGATTTGACCACCTACTGCTTACTATAACTGATACTCCCTAGGTGGTCACCTGAGGAAACCGTAACCCTAACATGGTTTTGCGTTTAGCAGTTCGGAACTAACCCTATGTCCGATTCCTCAGGTTTGACAGTATTTGCTGCCTTAACATTTCTTGGAAAAGTTCTGAAAAGTTTGCTCTGCTTACTTCAACTGATACTTCCTGTATTCAACTAAGGGAACTCTATTACAGCTTTGCGTATAGCGCTTCGGAAGTAACCCCAAGTTCGATTCCCCATATTAGCAGCCCTTATATTATTTCTAAGGAAGTGCTGAAAGTATCATGCCTACACTGCCTACTACTAAATTTGACTTTTGATGATACTCTCTTTTAGCGATAGTGAGGTTTAACTTCAGTTTTGTGTGATATTTCTAGTTCATTAGGTCATCAAAGAACTATTTGACTGGATATATATATACATTCTTATGTTTCTGTATTAAAAGATATTATTTGAAACCACTCTTGGACATGTCATTTCAGCATCCAAAAATCTCTTCCGGACATGGATTCTATTAACCTCAAGTATTCACTTATAGGCAGTCTTAAATCAAGTTTTGTCAAGTTGTTTGTAGCTACCAAGAAGTTAGTGCTTCGATCTGCAAAGCCTCCAAGAGAGAACGAAATGTTCTACACGCCTATTATTGCACCAATTGCAATTGATGACATCAGTGACTTCAGCCATCTCCTGTCACTCACGTTACATATTGTCACTCACGTTACATCGTCACTCACGTTACCAACTTCAGTGAGCTGACTAGCACAAGTGTCAAGTATTTGATCATAATTCTTTGTATATATGTTCTAAATAGCTGACTGATGCTGTCATGAAAGCAGCTAAATTGAATTAAAAACTGTTGTAGAGATAGTCAAAAGAAATGCATATTTTGTCACTCACGTTACATCAGCACAACTTGGGTTAACATTTGGCTTCAGTGACATTATTTACTTAAGACTCATGAAAGCCAATGACTTTTGACAAGTCACAATGGTCCATTGGTTAGAAATATGAACAGTTTTCTCAATTACAAATACTACAACACAGGAAAACAATTAGGGCAATTTAGAGTTTAATTTCCGGCCAAATAATGAAAATTCCTTATTAGGTTTAAAAAATGCTTCAGATTAGTCCGTGCTGGAGCTATTCATCTGAAAATTTAAATATATGCCAAGTAAAACACCAACATTAATAATTGATCACCAAATAGCATATTTAAGAAACTTTTGTTTTTTGCTATTTGTCCCAAGTAGCATGGAATTGACCATGTATGTCTTAATTCCCTTATTCTGATAACTATGTCAACATATAATTTATAAATTTAAAAATGGTACTGTACTTTGTATATTTGTAGGTTTGGACAGTGCAGAGGGAGGAGACAGCTGTAATACAGGTCCTAGTCTGACCATAATGGCTGGTAATGGGAATGATGGAGAGGCTACCCCTCCCCCGTTACCACGGGGATCATACAATTTCAACTTTGATGACCTCGATGAAAATATTAACCCATTCCAGAGCAGTATTAAGATGGGATCCTCTCCCCCAATCAACCAGGGTGTTAACATGGCTAAGGTGACTGCAGAGGTTAGCCCTTTCAAGCGCAAATCCAAGCTGGCAAGATCTCCACCCCATTCCCCAACTGGAGGGCCAAAAGTTGTGTCTAATATGAAAAGTGGAGATACAGGATTCGATGACAACATCGATCCGTTTACCTCGAAGAAAGCGATACAAAACTCCCCACCAAGTTCCCCTGTGATCTCTGTATCTAAACAGCGCTCTGTCGAAATTATCCAGAACACTGTGGAAGAAGTGATAATAGATGACGATATTGATGTATTTCAAACTGGGGAATCATTGGATATGAAGGGGAAACCCAAAGACGTGGGATCTATCAAAAAGGGGAACCCCCAAGAAAATTCCCCACTTCCAACTCTTCCAACCCCTCCACATGCTCAGGAACAAAATCACCAGGAACCGGCATCAATAACCAATACTTCACCTCAATCAAAACCAAGCTTGAAGAAGAAAAAGAAAAGCAAAAGATTGTCGGCTGAGATTACTGAAAATAGTCCAGTACCACCAGTTACTGCCAAGTCGCAAACTTCTGAGAATGAGACCATAAATAGTTCAGTACCGGTACCACCAGTTACTGCCAAGTCGCAAACTTCTGAGAAGCAGACCATAAATAGTCCAGTACCACCAGTTACTGCCAAGTCGCAAACTTCTGAGAATGAGACCATAAATAGTCCAGTACCACCAGTTGCTGCCAAGTCGCAAACTTCTGAGAATGAGACCATAAATAGTCCAGTACCACCAGTTAATGCCAAGTCGCAAACTTCTGATAATGAGACCATAAATAGTCCAGTACCACCAGTTAATGCCAAGTCACAAACTTCTGAGAATGAGACCATAAATAGTCCAGTACCGGTACCACCAGTTACTGCCAAGTCGCAAACTTCTGAGAAGCAGACCATAAATAGTCCAGTACCATCAGTTACTGCCAAGTCACAAACTTCTGAGAATGAGACCATAAATAGTCCAGTACCACCAGTTACTGCCAAGTCACAAACTTCTGAGAATGAGACCATAAATAGTCCAGTACCACCAGTTAATGCCAAGTCACATACTTCTAAGAATGAGACCATCCAAGAAAAACCTCCGGAGAAGCCAATAGATCCGCCCAATAACAATAACCAGATTGAGGCCGCGGACAGGGAAGTGGCTCAAGTGATTGACAGGGAGAATGTACATGTGTCTTCAGAGTTGACCACAGAACCTGTAAGCTCTGCCGCACCTGCCAAGCTGGCACCGTAAGTGTCTTACATTCGTAGTTTGAAGTTTGAACATGTTGCTGGGTATGCTAGTTTAAAACAAGGATTCATGGACACACAACTTAGCAAAATTTAGCTGTCATTGATGTCAATAAATCACACTCAATATTGATCTACATGTATATTGAGTCTTTTTCATTGTGATAGGGAATTAAGTTTTCACAGCTGTTTTGTTTTTCTATTGGGTTCTCAATGTACATGTAATTCTGAGGAGAAAAATAGACTAATGGTGAAATTAAAGAAATAACTTTTTTTGTCTACTTACCAGGCCCAAAAATCTTGACTATGAACCCTTTGCTTATTTTTCAGTAATTGTAAGGTAGGCCTACATGTATTAATTTTTCATAAATTTTATTCAGAGGTTAAGTTTAGCTTTAAAGAGAGATTTTAATTATGTGAGCACATAATTTTCTAAAATCTTTCAAACCACATTCTGGTACAGTTCTAAACTATTTTGTAGGAAAAAAGATGCTGCAAAGAAGTCTCCCCGGATAAAGAAACCGATTAAACCCAAAAAGGTAAACAAATTTTTACCCGTGAACTATCTTGCAGACCTGTTTTGAAGGAAGAAATAAGGACATATAAGCTATCCTTTCACAGGGCTGGATTGAAGGATTGGGAATGGGAGCCTGTCCTGACGGTGTAATTTGAGGTGATAATTTGACAGGATATTGACAACGTCACAAGTTGTATCAATCGGCCTGATCAATTAATATGGGACCTGTCGATTAGGGTTACTGGTTTACTAGAGGTGATAACCTTCTGACAATCGGAATGACAAGTTGTCATTTATTTCCGGCCCTGCTTTCATCAATATATAACACGAGAAGATTACTGTAAAGCTGAAACATTTACACATCATGGGAGGAGAACTCTTTGATCCCATTTCAATTTTGTGGCAATCAAGGGGAATAACTCCTCCATCCATTTTACCAATTTAACCTCTAGTTGGGTATCAAACTAACAACATATGTCACATGTGTTTGTGATAATCTGTCTAACATTATTCCACAAACAAATGTGATAGAACATCTGTGAAAGATTGGATTTCCTTTTCTTTAGACCAATAAGTGGGTGCCATGGACAACTACTCAAATTACATCCCACATACCCTCCCAAATAAAGGACCCTCTGGCCAGTTGTCTAGAGCGCTTCGCTGGTGACCACTAGCTAGCCTCAGACTGCTGAACTAGCACGGATTCGAACTCAGCTGGTCCATGTGTGAAAGTTTGTCAGATACTTGCCGATGGACGATGGTTCTCTCCGGGTACTCTGGCTTCCTCCAACAACCAAACTGACTCAGGGATTCCGCTAGGGTCTATTTGGGTCCGTCAACGGACCCATTCCCCCCACTGAATGAAATAAAAATTCCCCTTTTGGTCTGCTTGTTATGAAGTAAAGTGGTAGCTAAAGGTTTAAAATGTTACTTTATATCCCTCCAAGTCTTCCCTTCGTGAATATCAATGAAAACACATGTGGAAACAATTGCCGGAATTAGGACAATGACCTGACGGTTCTCTGAAGCACGTGGAAAATTTCCCGCTTCCCGAGGTATGATAGCACTCCATTTTCAGCTAACATTCTGCGACTACAGTCTGTCCATCCAGCCAGATTTCTGCTCTTCCAGCGCAGGCCACGGAAATGAAAGTAGAAGCTCTGGAAGGTCAAGTTAACAACTGTCACCATTCGGGTATATTATTAGATCATCTGAGGGCATAATTTTGTTTGCCATGATGTTTTTCAGCTCTCACTATCAAAATCTGTTCATGTGGTGCTCTCCACCACGTCCGCGTATCGACTCGGTTAGCGATCGTCCCGGAAGATTTCTGCTTCCAAGTTCAAATTATCGCGGTAATACAAACGTAGCAAAGAGTGTAAATAGACTTTAAACAGATGTTCCTGCTGTTAATCTTTATTATAAAATCCATCTCTAGACGCTCTCTCAGGCCATCAATTTAAACGGCAATTATCAAAAATCTTCTGCCGCCGCGAGGGGGGAAACCCCCCTCTCGGACTCTCCCCCTTCGGTCGCTATGCTCCCTCAGACTTGGTCGCTTCGCTCCCTCGTATTTGCGGACCCAGATTTTTTTTTCTGGCGGAATCCCTGTGACTGTCACCATATGAGTGAAATAACCTTGAGTGTGACATTAAGCCAAATCTCCCCCCCCCCCCCCTTGTGAATTTGTTTACAAATCTGTCCCTCTGCAGGTGCACTTGTTAAATTGCTCAAACTTGTATGAATGAATAGGGTGCATATATTCTGGCATTCTGTTCTGAGTTTCATACTAAGCAGGCAAAATATGTTACCCTTTTGTTTTTTCGTTTTTTTTTTTCTTCAATACTTTTTTCTTACAATGGGATTTTTCCTTCATTATTAATATATGAATACGTTAACCAAAATGATACTTCGGATGATATATTCTCAGAATATATCATCCTTTTTATGGAAATACATGACTGGTTTTAGTTAACGTAATCATATTTTTGCTGTGATCGAAAAGCACTCCTGTAAAGTCTTAAAAATTGACAAAACAGCCTGTTTAGAATATTTTGCCTGCTTATTACGAAACTTTTGTGCATGTCATGCAACCAAGTTTTCACAGCCTGACAGTAGTACGTAGCTGATTCATTCACATAAGTTTGAGCAGTTTTCACATCGACAGATTTCTTAACAAGTGCACCTGTGGGGGGGACAGTTCAAAGTTGTATTCTAAAGTAATGCAAGGGGTCCTTTGGGAGCATCCTATAAATAGTTGAATGGAGAATTCAATACAATTTGCAAAGGCAATTGATAGCATACATTTGGTTATAGTATGACTATGTAGGTAAAGTTTGGGATTAAGTTTAGCTGAATGTTGGCCATGTGGCTTACAATTTTATTGGAGCTCCCATGAACATGTGGTATTGATTTATTTGCTCTCTTTTGTTTGCATCCATGTATGATATCAAAATTTACAATAATTTTGCAGACTCCAGGTACTGTGGAGGAAGAGATACTCACACCCAAACAAACCCGAGAGGAGAAACTGGCTTTGAAAGAGGCTCCAGATGTACAACAGGACAATATCAATATGAGTGCCAATCCAGCCAAGCAGGCTAGAGCAAAACCACCACCACATCCTACCTCTACAACAGGAGAGGTTGAAGAAGGGACCCAACCATTAAATTCAGCCTCCTATACTATAGAGCCTGGAGGGGGCTATCAAGATTTAAGTCAGACAGATGACGGTATGGGGGAGAGTGTCCAGGATGATTTTCCTGGAGAATTCCCCGAGGATTTTGTTCCCAGGAAAGGTAGTATTGAGGAGGATGAACAGTTTGTTGACTGTGTGGAGAGCGGCGTCCATGAGTTTGGTACGAGTGATGACCATGGTTTGGGTGACATGGGTGATGAACCTAATGAGGAGTTTGTCCCTGCTGCTGAAGGTCAGTGTTTGTTTCAGTTTCACTTGTATAATCATCATACAGGTTACTGAGTTATGAGTTCTATGAGAGCATTCCAAAATCTCATTGCTCTTGAAAGATTCTCGTATTAAAATATATGTTATTATTAGAATGTTATTGATTTGTTAATATGAAATTGAATGACACAGAGTTCAAGCTGACCACATGTTCAGAGTTTCAAATAAAGCTAAAACATTAGTTTATATTACAGAGTTTCAAATAAAACTAAAACATGAGTTTATATTACAGCTTTTCTAACACTTCATAAACTTTTTCTGTATACAATTTGTGGACTGGTTCACTGCAATTCTACAGTTTACATGTACATGCTTGTCTCCAACTCCATTATACATCATGTATACTGTGTGCAGTATGCTACAATCTCCAGATATCCTATTCTAAATTGCAGCCCTCAAGTCTATGTTTACTTTCATCTAGCCATGTGCAAAGTGAAACATGTTAAATATGTGACAGGCAATCCCATACAGTTAACCCTGCAAAGTGCTACCACTCTGACTACATGTATTATTGGTGTTCAGGTGTACAGGCTTACATATTGCTGAAAAATGTTCAACTTGCCCCTCACCAGGCTCACTCAGAATTGTATTCTCTACATCGGTTAAGTTTATCAAGATGAAAATGCATGCATAGTACAGTTCCGTAATTTACAGTTTCCTGTCCCTCTCCTCCCCCCAAAACATAAACTGAAACAACCCTGACCACCAATTCTCTTCAGGACCCTTACAATCAGCTGTTTAATATATCGTGATGATGATCACAATCACTTAGACCTCTTCATCAAGTTGTTTTCTCAACCATCTATAAATCCCATTCCCATTACAGATGGGGGGGAGGGGTAATTCTTCAACTTCAAATACTAACTAAATAATATGCACAAATGTATGATCATCTCAGTCTGAATTGTGGTTATAAGGAGAAGGGGAACAGAATTTTTGCAGCAGAACCTGCACTGTAACAGCAGGGCTCAGAATTCCCACAAGCCCGGTAGCCCGTGGCTGGTGAATTTAGAACTTGGCTGGCTGAATTTAATTCTAGAACTAGCTAACCAGCCCAACTGGCTTGTTATAATTCAAGAATTTTAGCTTTGTATAATGACATCTACCAGCCTGGTGGTGTAACAGAGTTTTATGGTAAATGCATGCCCTGAACAGTACACATTTCTATGTGGTCTAACAGAGTTTTATGGTAAATGCATGCCCTGAACAGTACACATTTCTATCATGTCTACATGTAATTCTGTAACCACAATCCACTAAATTATATACTGTTTCTTCATCAAGCAATTTGTAGTGTTCAGCAATAACTTGCATTGAACATCATAACCCATGAAGAGATGTAACAACTCACCCATGCATATATACAACATTATACTGTAATAAACTACATGTAGAATCATCTCACAACTCATGTGACAGTAGATTCATAAGGTAGATCGTCTGTAGCTTTGTTACCCCTCGGGCAAATTTTGGCCGAGGGGTATTGTCGGCGTCATCTGTCTGTCTGTCCGTCCGTCTGCCCATCTTTCTTGTGGACAAGATATCTCAAGGAGGATTATAGTCAGGCATTGTAAATTCATACCACATATGCATCTGAATTTGCATAGTCATCTTCGCCACACCTCTGGACCATTGTCAAATGTATACATAGTATTTATTTTGAAAGCCTCTATATTTCTTCATGTTATATCATAATAAACAGTAAAAGACCTTGAAAAAATAGGTTACGGTCAATCAACTGGGATAGGCTTCTAGTCAATCACATTTGTAATATAAATTTAGAAACCCTAGCTTTATTCCATCAAAAAATATTGTAAATACTAGAATTTGACCATGATAAAATAGGTCAAGGTCAACCATTTTAAATAGGCTCCTGATCCATCACCAGCTGCATGTGGTATGACTATAAAATGCCTGGCTATAATCCTTCTTGGGATATTATGTCCACAAGAAAGATGTACAGACAGACCATGAAAGGAGGATGGTACGGCTTATAGCGTTGGACACACCGGTTCTCGTTAGATCACCGAAGTTAAGCAACGTTAAGCTCGGTCAATACTTAGATGGGGGGCTGGGCTGATCAGTGTCCAGGGTAATAGGAACTGTGAGCACTCTCGTGTTCTGGCACATGTAGGCACCGTCATGATATGACTGAAACAAGGTTGAAAACCATGTTAAACCCTACTACTCACTCACTCACTCCATGAAAGGGGTAATAAACCCAAACATTCATAGGTATATACTACCAACATGTAGCCACAGTTCTCCCCAATGGACTGTATCCCATTACACAGAGCATCTCAAGTTTTACTCAAGTTTAAACTATGCCATGTGTCAAATGACCAATTTACCAAACCTCCATGTACATGTTTCCATGGTAATGCCATAGCAACAGAGCTTGGACTGAGCCAGCAATGTGACCTGGCTATTTTCTGCCCCTGAAGAACTAAGACAGGCCAAGGTTCATTCACAAAGTCATACATAGTATGTTGATCCCCTGAGGCTATATCAGTCTGTCTTATGACTGGAGGAATTCCTAGTAAGTCCTCTTCTTTCCTTGTCTCAATCCCATGTGTAAATGCCAGACTGAGCTCAAACAAACAACACTCAGTGTAAATCATCAAGACATTGTAGCTATTTTTTTTTTTTTTCTTATCTGAGTGTGAAAGTTTAAGTCACTGGAGTCATTGCACAGAACTTGTTAACTGTGAGTATAATAGTTCATTATAATTTTATTCACACGGGCCTTCAATTTTAACTTTTGATAATTACATGTACATACATGGAATGAGATATTCTGGTTCGATATGTGATTTTTATCGTTTTAAACACACTGTGTAAACTGTGTACATGTAGACTCGAGGGTGTTTGGGGGGGGTAAGCTTTGGGTGTGAATGACCGCCTCTCAGTGTCGAGTTGTATGCTATTTTTCCTATGTACATGTAGGACAGCACATTACCAGACTCAGATATTAAAGTAAGCATAGGAAATGACCCGTGCTGTTCCATCAGCTCTTCCATCACTCATCAGACTGCAAAACTTGGGTAAAGATTGCTACAGCTACAGCATGGTCTGGCTTCCATTTTCTGTATCCATATCTGGAGCATTAATATGTTTTGTGAACTAAACTTCCTCCGATAATATAGAAAACAGGCATCGGGAATATAAACTTTTTTCAGTTATTTCAGATACACAGGAGTAATATTATGTGTTTGAATATATCATGAAGCATATAGTAGCAATTTAAGGTATATATGTATATATGTATATATGTAGGCCTATCATCTTGGACATGTACCTGCAATAGATAATGAATAAACCAACACTAACAATGTTTAATAGTTTCATGAATTTGTTAATGTTAGCAGTTAATGTACCGGGTACATGCATAATTTGGATTCTGTAATTATGAAGACTTAGAGGATATGTATGCACTTCCCCAGCATGATCAGAGAATGATTTGATCATGAAGTCTAAATTTAGGCTCTGTGATATAATCTAAAGGGAAATAAAATGACCTAATCTTCCCAGCTATTGTCCATGATCAGATCTTTGTATATAAAAATTGGTAAGTTGATGCTCAGGTCTTTCCTCATGACAAGACCTGGCACATGTACCTGACATACACAGAGAAATTTTAGTTTAAAGTTGATGGCCAGTTGATACAAACAAGAACTTTAATACATCTGTGTATTTGAGCATACCATACAGAGCTAATTTTATGCAGCATTTCAATCATTATCCTAGATTTCAGCAATGACAATAAATAGTAATAGATCTATTGAACCATCTCGGGAATTTCTTCCAGCCTAAATTCTTCGGTTGATCTATTGACCAGCATGTACAGTTCCATGTATCTCCAAACACTTCATTTTTTCTGAATTTTGATACGGTACATTAACTTACAGTCCTGTTCATCATATTCACATACCTCCTGCTTTTTATTCACCAGTTCTCACACACACAAAAGATGATATTTGAAAAACTAAAGAAGTCATTTTTTAAATGATTTTTATTGTATATATATACATTATTTTGTTTCATTTACTGCATATATTTTCCTCTAAGGATAATCCAGTTAGTTTATATGATTTTAAGTCTCTATGTCTATAAATTCAAATCAACCCATGTATCTATTGAAGTAGATGTAAGATATCTGTTATAGCTATGTCAAAGCAGTAACCTGGTATATGTAGTTCTGTGCCATCATGTGAAGTCCATACCACCCTGTTTAACTGGTCTGCTCTCCAATTAGGGAGTTTCAAACATGACATCAGTCTGTAACTCTACCAATTTACCATATGTTTAACATGTTACTTGTTAGAACTGGCCATCCTCTCTGCATACCATGAAGTATATAAAGGGAGACAGTGTGTTTGTCTATTGTAATTGTTTGTGTGTTTGTCTATTGCAGTGTTCAGTGATCCCAATGCCTGGGAGATGTTAGAGAAACTAGGAGGAGAAAGTAATGTGAGTATACACAAAACTTAATAACATGATTTAAACAAAACTTTGTAATGTGAGTATACACAAAACCTAGTAACATGATTTACACAAAACTTTGTAATGTGAGTATACACAAAACCTAGTAACATGATTTACACAAAACTTTGTAATGTGAGTGTACACAAAACCTAGTAACATGATTTACACAAAACTTTGTAATGTGAGTATACACAAAAACTTGTTACATGAGTATATACAAAACTTAGTAATGTGAGTATACGTCAAACTCAATAACATGAATATACACAAACCTAAGTAACATGTGTATACACAAAACTTAGTAATGTGAGTATACACATAACTTAGTACACAAAACTTAGTAACTTGAGCATACACAAAACTTAGGAATGCGAGTGTACACCAAAACTCAGTCATGTGAGTATACACAAAACTTAGTAACGTGAGTATACACATAACTTTATAGTACACAAAACTTAGTAACTTGAGCATACACAAAACTTAGGAATGCGAGTGTACACCAAAACTCAGTCATGTGAGTATACACAAAACTTAGTAACGTGAGTATACACAAAACTTAGTAACATGAGTATACACAAAACTAAGTAACGTGAGTATACTCAAAACTTAGTAATGTGAGTATACACAAAACTTAGTAATATGAGTATACGCAAAACTAAGTAACGTGAGTACCGGTAAGCACAAAACTTAATAACGTGAGTATACACAAAACTTAATAATGTGAGTATACACAAAACTTAGTAATGTGAGTATACACAAAACTTGGTAACGTGAGTACACAAAACTAAGTAACGTGAGTACACAAAACTGAGTAACGTGAGTATACACAAAACTTAGTACTGTGAGTATACACAAAACTTAGTAATATGAGTGTACGCAAAACTAAGTAACGTGAGTATGCACAAAACTTAATAATGTGAGTATACACAAAACCTAGTAATGTGAGAAAACACAAAACTTACTAATGTGAGTATACACAAAACCTAGTAATGTAAGTATACACAAAACTTAGTAATGTGAGTATACACAAAACTTAGTAATGTGAGTATACACAAAACTTAGTAATTATGAGTATAAACAAAACTTAGTATTGTGAGTATACACAAAACTGAGTAACATGAGTAAGCACAAAACTAAGTAACCTGAGTATACTCAAAACTTAGTAATATGAGTATACGCAAAACTAAGTAACGTGAGTATCCACAAAACTTAAGAATGTGAGTATACACAAAACTTAGTAATGTGAGTATACACAAAACTTAGTAACATGAATATACACAAAACTTAGTAACGTGAGAGTACACAAAACTTAGTAACATGAGTATACACAAAACTTAGTAACGTGAGTATACTCAAAACTTAGTAATGTGAGTATACAGAAAACTTAGTAATATGAGTATACACAAATCTTAGTAATGTGAGTATGCACAAAACATAGTAATGTGAGTATTCACAAAACTTAGTAATGTGAGTATACACAAAACTTAGTAACATGAGTATACACAAAACTGAGTAACATGAGTATGCACAAAACTAAGTAACGTGAGTGTACACAAAACTTAGTAATGTGAGTATACACAAAACTGAGTAACATGAGTATACACAAAACTAAGTAACAGGGGTATACTCAAAACTTAGTAATGTGAGTATACACAAAACTTAGTAATATGAGTATACACAAAACTTGGTAATGTGAATATACACAAAATTTAGTAATGTGAGTATACACAAAACTTAGTAACATGAGTATACACAAAACTTAGTAACGTGAGTGTACACAAAACTTAGTAACATGAGTGTACACAAAACTTAGTAACATGAGTGTACACAAAACTTAGTAACATGAGTATACACAAAACTTAGTAACGTGAGTGTACACAAAACTTAGTAACATGAGTGTACACAAAACTTAGTAACATGAGTGTACACAAAACTTAGTAACATGAGTATACACAAAACTTAGTAACGTGAGTGTACACAAAACTTAGTAACATGAGTGTACACAAAACTTAGTAACATGAGTGTACACAAAACTTAGTAACATGAGTATACACAAAACTTAGTAACGTGAGTGTACACAAAACTTAGTAACATGAGTGTACACAAAACTTAGTAACATGAGTGTACACAAAACTTAGTAACATGAGTATACACAAAACTTAGTAACGTGAGTGTACACAAAACTTAGTAACATGAGTGTACACAAAACTTAGTAACATGAGTGTACACAAAACTTAGTAACATGAGTATACACAAAACTTAGTAACGTGAGTGTACACAAAACTTAGTAACATGAGTGTACACAAAACTTAGTAACGTGAGTGTACACAAAACTTAGTAACATGAGTATACACAAAACTTAGTAACGTGAGTGTACACAAAACTAAGTAACGTGAGTATACTCAAAACTTAGTAATGTGAGTATACACAAAACTTAGTAATATGAGTATACGCAAAACTAAATAACGTGTGTATGCACAAAACTTAATAACGCAGGCCTTGCGCTTCGACAGGTATCCGGGTATCCGATACTCGTGGAGATACCCGTTCATTCGCTTCATGGGAATCTGTTTGGATACCCGTAAAATAATGTCTGGGGAAAATTTTGTCTATCAAAAAAAACATATTCGGCTTTAATAAATGATAGTTTTCCTAGAAATCATCGACCGCAGGCTTTACAAATAGCGGAAGTTCATATTTTTACGACGTGTAAGTGGGCGACGAATTATGGCAGCTGCGTGCATTCTCTTGTACTGGGCGATTTTCGTCGTATCATCTGTAGCTACGGGCATTTACACAAACAACCGTGCATAGGAGAATGCAATTGCAGAAACTATCGTGTTATGGTCGATGTTTACAAACGGTAAACATGGAGGACGCGAGAGGGCTTGATTCCAATCTGCTTGAAAATGTCGAAAGGAAAGACAATATCTGTACAGGCTTACAACGGATGGCCAGATAATGTAAAGGATGGTTTTGTCTTCATACAGAACGACGAAAACACGAAATTAACTCATTATAATCCCTGAAGTTAGTGCTGTGGTGAACTTCTTAAATGTGTGTTCATTGGAATTGTTCGTAATTTCTTGACTTACATCACTCAATTTTAAGTTCATATTGTGTGTTTGTTCAATTCATCAACATATTTAAGTTATATGCTAGGTGTCATGAAGATGGTATTACTATATATGCAGCACTTAAGTATAAACATTCGTAATGAATGAAGTCGGAAGCTGAGCTGGTGACCCGTGACATTCATAGTGAGAGACAGAGCTATTTTTTAGTCCATAATGAGAATATAATCAAGGTCCATAACCTTAAATCGAAAATTTTCAAGTGACTCCAAATTACAGCTCCAAATTAAATTAATTCAAGGAGACAATCCTTGACATAATTTCATAAATCATGCTGCATGTTATTGTGGTTGCTCAAGAGAAAGTTTATCCACTCATCCTATCACAGTAAAATTGACAGTTGATTGAACGGTCAAATATCAGCTCAGTGAATCGAATGGCTACACAGCGGTGGGGAACAACATGATGTGAGAATCAATTATCCTATTAACAACAGTAAACATGAAAAGAGTACATAAATGTTTATTCCACTTTAATCTCCACACTTCAATTTTTCGTCACTTCAGTGGATACTGGTAGATACCCGTAAACTGAAATTGCGGGTATCCGTTTGGATACCCGTGAATTTTGACGAAAAGCAAGGCCTGTAACGTGAGTATACACAAAACTTAGTAATGTGAGTATACATAAAACTTAGTAACGTGAGTATACACAAAAACTTATTAACATGAGTATACACAAAACTTAGTAATGTGAGTATTCACAAAGCTTAGTAATGTGAGTATACACAAAACTGAGTAACATGAGTATGCACAAAACTAAGTAACGTGAGTATACTCAAAACTTAGTAATATGAGTATACGCAAAACTAAGTAACGTGAGTATCCACAAAACGTAATAATGTGATTATACACAAAACTTAGTAATGTGAGTATACATAAAACTTAGTAACATGAGTATACACAAAACTTAGTAATGTGAGTATACACAAAACTGAGTAACATGAGTATACACAAAACTTAGTAATGTGAGTATACACAAAACTTAGTAATATGAGTATACACAAAACTTAGTAATGTGAATATACACAAAATTTAGTAATGTGAGTATACACAAAACTTAGTAATATGAGTATCCACAAAACTTAAGAATGTGAGTATACACAAAACTTAGTAATGTGAGTATACACAAAACTTAGTAACATGAATATACACAAAACTTAGTAACGTGAGAGTACACAAATCTTAGTAACATGAGTATACTCAGAACTTAGTAATATGAGTATACGCAAAACTAAGTAACGTGAGTATCCACAAAACGTAATAATGTGATTATACACAAAACTTAGTAATGTGAGTATACACAAAACTTAGTAACATGAGTATACACAAAACTTAGTAATGTGAGTATACACAAAAATTAGTATACACAAAACTTAGTAATGTGAGTATACACAAAAATTAGTATACACAAAACTTAGTACACACAAAACTAAGTAACGTGAGTATACTCAAAACTTAGTAATGTGTGTATACACAAAACTTAGTAATATGAGTATACGCAAAACTAAATAACGTGTGTATGCACAAAACTTAATAACGTGAGTATACACAAAACTTAGTAATGTGAGTATACATAAAACTTAGTAACGTGCGTATACACAAAACTTAGTAACATGAGTATACACAAAACTTAGTAATGTGAGTATACACAAAACTTAGTAATGTGAGTATACACAAAACTTAGTAATGTGATTATACACAAAACTTAGTAATGTGAGTATACACAAAACTTAGTAACATGAGTATACACAAAACTTAGTAATGTGAGTATACACAAAACTTAGTAATGTGAGTATGCACAAAATTGAGTAACATGAGTATGAACAAAACTAAGTAACGTGAGTATACTCAAATCTTAGTAATGTGTGTATACACAAAACTTAGTAATATGAGTATACACAAAACTTAGTAATGTGAATATGCACAAAACGTAGTAAGGTGAGTATTCACAAAACTTATTAATGTGAGTATACACAAAACTTAGTAACATGAGTATACACAAAACTGAGTAACATGAGTATGCACAAAACTAAGTAATGTGAGTATACACAAAACTTAGTAATGTGAGTATACACAAAACTGAGTAACATGAGTATGCAGAAAACTGAGTAATGTGAGTATACTCAAAACTTAGTAATGTGAGTATACACAAAACTTAGTAATATGAGTATACACAAAACTTAGTAACATGAGTATACACAAAACTTAGTAACATGAGTGTACACAAAACTTAGTAACATGAGTATACACAAAACTTAGTAACGTGAGTATACACAAAACTTAGTAATGTGAGTATACACAAAACTGAATAACATGAGTATGCACAAAACTAAGTAACGTGAGTATAAACTTAGTAATGTGAGTATACACAAAACTTAGTAATATGAGTATACGCAAAACTAAGTAACGTGAGTGTACACAACTTAGTAACATGAGTATACACAAAACTTAGTAATGTGAGTATACACAAAACTTAGTAATGTGAGTATACACAAAACTGAGTAACATGAGTATGCACAAAACTAAGTAACGTGATTATACTCAAAACTTAGTAATGTGAGTCTACACAAAACTTAGTAATATGAGTATACACAAAACTTAGTAATGTGAGTATGCACAAAACGTAGTAGTGTGAGTATTCACAAAACTTAGTAATGTGAGTATACACAAAACTTAGTAATATGACTATACACAAAACTTAGTAACATGAGTATACACAAAACTTAGTAACATGAGTGTACACAAAACTTAGTAACATGAGTATACACAAAACTTAGTAACGTGAGTATACACAAAACTTAGTAATGTGAGTATACACAAAACTGAATAACATGAGTATGCACAAAACTAAGTAACGTGAGTATAAACTTAGTAATGTGAGTATACACAAAACTTAGTAATATGAGTATACGCAAAACTAAGTAACGTGAGTGTACACAACTTAGTAACATGAGTATACACAAAACTTAGTAATGTGAGTATACACAAAACTTAGTAATGTGAGTATACACAAAACTGAGTAACATGAGTATGCACAAAACTAAGTAACGTGATTATACTCAAAACTTAGTAATGTGAGTCTACACAAAACTTAGTAATATGAGTATACACAAAACTTAGTAATGTGAGTATGCACAAAACGTAGTAGTGTGAGTATTCACAAAACTTAGTAATGTGAGTATACACAAAACTTAGTAATATGACTATACACAAAACTTAGTAACATGAGTATACACAAAACTTAGTAACATGAGTGTACACAAAACTTAGTAACATGAGTATACACAAAACTTAGTAACGTGAGTATACACAAAACTTAGTAATGTGAGTATGCACAAAACATAGTAATGTGAGTATTCACAAAACTTAGTAATGTGAGTATGCACAAAACTTAGTAACATGAGTATACACAAAACTGAGTAACATGAGTATACACAAAACTAAGTAACGTGAGTAACATGAGTATGCACAAAACTAAGTAATATGAGTATACTCAAAACTTAGTAATGTGAGTATACACAAAACTTAGTAATATGAGTACACTCAAAACTAAGTAACGTGAGTATGCGCAAAACTTAGTAATATGAGTATACGCAAAACTAAGTAACATGAGTATGCACAAAACTAAGTAACGTGAGTAACATGAGTATGCACAAAACTAAGTAATGTGAGTATACTCAAAACTTAGTAATGTGAGTATACACAAAACTTAGTAATATGAGTACACTCAAAACTAAGTAACGTGAGTATGCACAAAACTTAGTAATATGAGTATACGCAAAACTAAGTAACATGAGTATGCACAAAACTTAATAACGTGAGTATACACAAAACTTAGTAATGTGAGTATACACAAAACTTAGTAATGTGAGTATACACAAAACTTAGTACGTGAGTATACACAAAACTTAGTACTGTGAGTATCCACAAAACTTAATAATGTGAGTATACACAAAACTTATTAATGTGAGTATACATACAACTTAGTAACATGAGTATACACAAAACTTAGTAATGTGAGTGTACACAAAACTTAGTAACATGAGTATACACAAAACTTAGTAATGTGAGTATACACATTAACTTGTTACATTAGTATACACAAAACTAGTGTGAGTATACACAAAACTTAGTAAGGTGAATTTACACAAAACTTAGTAACGTGGGTATACACAAAACTTAGTAACATGAGTATACACAAAGCTAGTAATGTGGGTATTCACAAAACTTAGTACACAAAACATTTTAACTTGAGCATACACAAATTTTGCTTGATGTGAATATACACAAAATTTAGTAACGTGAGTGTACACCAAGACTTAGTAATGTGAGTACATACACAAAACTTGACAACATGGGTATACACAAAACTTAGTAACGTGAGTATACACAATACTTACTAAAGTGAGTTTACACAAAACTTAGTAATGTGAGTGTACAATAAATATAATAGTGTGAGTATACACAAAACTTAGTAATATGAGTATACACAAAACTTAGTAATGTGAGTATACACAAAACTTAGTAATGTGATTGTACAATAAATATAATAGTGTGAGTATACACAAAGCTTAGTAATGTGAGTATACACAAAACTTCATTCTTCTCCAGTTCTTCTCCCTCACATCAAATGGTTGTTTGCTTTTACGTTTTTTGGGGTGTAAGTGCAATATTTAAATCTTTCTCTGTCCATTTTCTCTTTGTCCCTAATGACCAGAAAATTATCAGCGTAGGTGATGATGTGGCAAAGCTTACAAAACTATGGGGATAGGGGCATGGGAAGTAAAACAAAGACTCGCGCTTTTTACCCCTCGGCCAATTTTGGCCGTGAGGTGTCGTCGTCTTGTACGTCCATCTGTCCGTACATCCGTACGTGAGCGAGATAGCCGGAAAACGATTCCACTGAAGAATTCCAAATTTGATATGCTTATTTACCTAGTCAAGGACCAGAAGCCTATTGAATTGGGACCAAGGTGGAAACCTTGGCGGCCATCTTTAATTTTATGCAAAATGGATAATGATCCATATCTCGGAAGCCATTCAACTGTTCAATACGAAAGTTGGTATACATCATCGATACATCAAGCAACTTTCAATGAATTACCGAACCGGCTTTTCTGATTAGATGGAAATCCTGGAGGCCATCTTTAATTTATGCGAAATCGATAATGATACATATCTCTGTTACCATTCAATTGTTTTATATGAAAGTTGGTATACATCATCGATACATCCAGATACTTTGAATCAGGACCTGATTGACCAAAAACCTTGGCGGCCATCTTTAATTTATGCAAAAACTTTAATGATATAAATCTCTGATACCATTTCAGTGTTCTATATGAAACTTGGTATACAGCATCAATGTATCAAGAGACTTTCAATAAATAACCACATCAGTTCCTCTGATTGGCGGGAAGGATGGGCGGCCATCTTTAATTTATGCGAAATCATTAATGATCTCTATCTCTGATACCGTTCAAATGCTGGATGTAAAATTTGGTATACATCATTGATGCATCAAGAAACTTATGTAATGAATACCGGTTTCTCTGATTGGACGGAAACCTTCAGGGTCATTTCTAATTGCAAAATCTTTGATAATCTGTATATTTGTGACTAGACTGCTTGGTGTTCCTGACATCTTGGTTCAAATTGCATACATTATGAATGTACCCAGAGCCGAGGGGTTTTCAGATGCCCAGCTTCGTATTATATTTGATTAATAAAATGGTTGAACAGTGTTTAAAATATCAGCATAGGTCACCAGTACTTAGATTTTTGATTTTGGAGATAATTTCATACTCTAAAAGGGCAATTCCTAACATCATACATTTTGATGAAATGTAAAACATGTATATTCAACTTTGCAGTGTTCTATCAATCTTTGAAGTTCTTGTACATAAACAAATGGTTCCTGTGAGCATGAATCATTCATTACGCTTTGACTTCCTCGGCTTGTTGTGCAGAAAATTAGTATTTTATGATTTTGCAATGGGACTTTTGTTGGATTTACATCAGATTTTACTTCTCTTCTGGTATATATTGTTCATTCACATTAGTTTGCCTTCAATCATGTCATTAGTACTGGTAATCCATAACTGTAGATTAATAATAATAATGAGATTATTATTTCAGTAATCTCCAATACCTGTAACCTGTCAGTTTCCTGATTAATTCCAGTTTAAGGACACAGATCTGGCCCGCCAGTCACTGTATGTGAAGTTTGATCCCCTCGCTCAGAACAGTACAGATACAGGTAAGAGGCTAAGGAGAATATGTGTATCTGTAATAATTAGACTACTTATACAGTACGAATTGCGTTAATGTTTACACTCGTTTCACTCATTTTGCGGTCCGTTCTCGTTCATTTCGTTCCGTTTTGCGGTTTTTCCGGCCAAACGGTTCGGTCAAACTCCATTCACAATTCGGTTATATTTCGTTCAAACTCCGTTCATCCTTTTGCATTCATTCCGTTCATTCCGGTTCGTTCTCATAAATGTAAACGTGTGTAATAAATTATTTTGTCATATCGTCGGTCACATTCACGGAGAACAGTTGTTGAAAATGGCAACTTGTCACGGATTTCCAACTTCAAGAAAATAACGACAAGCGATCTTCATTATCCCCAGATTCACAGAGATATATGTTTCTTCTTTCTATTACAATCAACTTTATATTAGATCTAAAAACATAATTTTATATGCTCTAAATTGGAAAATCTTTCGCGACGTCTGCACGAAAGAGTGCCTTCTCCGAGGTCCGCGTGCTGCCAAAACAACAAGGTCAACAGCAGGGAACTCTTCGGTCTTCAATTTCACATTCCGGTTTTCTTGTGCAAAAAGTGAATGCTTTATGCAAGAATTTCTTCCATTCACTCTAGATCAGTATTCTATTGCGTTCCACAATATGATCTGTTATGAAGGCGACTGTAAAACTGTTTATAAGATTGGGCGATATGAGAAAAGAAAAAGTTATTCAAAATCGTTTAATAATATTTTTTATCAGAATATTTATCTTATATATTCTTCTGTGCTATCGGGATAATTATCCTGCATCCTTCTCGTTTGTTATCACATTAGTCTAGACAAATTTTAAGTATTATATAAATATTTAGGAAGAATGAGCTAATAAGTTTTTCATTACCGGTACTTTCCTCCGTGATATCTCCCGTACATAAGCGACAGGTTTCCGCAACACAATTGTATTGAGGACGAAAAACATCTTTTGGAATGTACATGTACCTTGTACGCCTCGATGAGAACGAATATTTTTTATACCATCCAGAATAATATTAATTAAGTATTTTCTCAACTATTTTTCCTTCTGTTAGACCCACCCGATTACATTTCGATTTTTGATTGATTGGAATTGTAGTCCGCTTCCCATTCAGATTTCGCAGCCCATCAACTCAATGTTTCATTTAAATTTCACGGTACATTTCTTCGTTCATTTAAGATCTTTTGCAACGCTAGATATTAAAATATATAATTAAATAATAAATAACAACGAGAGAGCAGAGGGAGATATAAATAGAAGTACTAAAGATTCCATTTCAAGATAAGTGGTATTTTATATTTTCTCATGTCTCGCAAAACGGGATTCATTTTTTGTTAATTTGAGCTCCAGGCTTAATTTAAAGTGTTAATATTATTGTATTGGTAATATACTCTTACTTCGTAATGGGTATGTTGTTCTTTTATTCCGTTGTTATGTTGCCGTACTGGGCTCATAATGGGCGTATTGCGGGGGGACTCTTATTTCTGAGTACAAAAAAATTCATTCAATCGTCTCCGGGACTAAACAGTGAAAAAAAAACAAACAAACAAAAGACGCCGACCATAGCAGATTACAACACAGAATCTTGGGACAACAAGCCATGTAGTTGTTATTATAGTATTTGAAAATCAATTCATCTGTAGTGTAATCACAAATTCGGTAGGCTATGGAAGTGAACAGTAGGTGATCACACTTCAAAAGTACTGCACGGGTAGGACTACGTGGTGCGACTGTTTTCAGGGGCATAGCTCTGCAGGGTCAAAGTTCGCACAGTTTGAGATGTTGATTCCAATTGCTATTTCCAGAAACTGCGGGGGAGCTAAGTTATTTCCTTGTTTATAATCGGCGAAATTAATGCAGAGATGACAATTAAACGTGTTATAAGCCTCACTGATTCCAGCCAGGGAAATAAGCAGGCTACGTGTTTTTGTTCTAGGCCAAGCGTTCAGAGTACAGGTAGGCGGAAAACCATTTTTCAGAGGTCATTTCTTCCCCGCGTCGGACCACATGCATGGGGCTTTTCGCCGGGGGAGTAGAGTAAAGAAAGTGACATTTCTTTATCTATCTATACAAATTACAATCAGTACATTTTGTAAACATCATTTAACTATACGGGTTTTTGCGCCATTCTGTCAGTCATCCAACTGTATTCACAGGCAAACATGTACGGCCTCCAAACACGCTCACTCCGTTCCGTTCATTTCGTTCCGTTCATTTCGTTTCGGTTATTTCGTTCCGGTCAAACTCCAGTCATAATTCGTTCAAACTTCATTCCGGTTTAAAATTTTTGCGATCATATTTTAATAACCGAACCGAAACGAACGAAACGAGTATAAACATTAAAGTGATCGTAAACCCACAAGTAAAGTTTCCATCAAATGAAAGATCACTGGAAACTGTGTGGAAAAATATTTATTGTAATTTTTACGATTTTATTACACAGAGTAAACTGCAAATAAAGCATGGTATTCTATGATGGTCTGTTGCAATCATATTTAGGTCCAGTGACATCACACTCCCTTAATACATATATTTCAAACTGTGTATGCACTTTCCAATGCTTGATTCAAGCTTGATGTATGTATACTTTGAGTTTCAACACACTCACTGTTCCAATGTGCATGTTTCACCAAAATCTAGGAAAATAATGCAATATTCAAATTGACTTGACACTTATGAGTTACCATCTCCCAGATTTTGGTGAAATATGCACATTGGAACAGTGAGTCTGTGTTGAAACTCAAAGTATACACACCGTAAGCTTGAATCAAGCACTGGAATGTGCATACAAAGTTGGAAATATATGTATTAAGACAGTGTGACGTCACTGGACCTAAATATGATTGCAAAAGACCACCATAGAATACAATGCTTTATTTGCAGTTTACTCTGTGTAATAAAATCGAAAAAAATTACAATAAATATTTTCCCACACAGTTTTCAATGGTCTTTCATTTGATGGAAGCTTTACTTGAGGGTTTACGATCACTTTAACGCAATTGCCTCTGTATCAGCTGGGCCTACATACATACATATATATGTATTGTACATGGGAACAGTACTGTGGTAAACCCTCTAATAATCCAATAACAGGAAGTGAAATTTCCCATCATAAATTCCAACGTTATCAATTTAGTACAACAAGAAGTTGACAAAATGGTCCAAAACCGTGCAAATAATATATTATTTGGGGTTTTTTGTTACGGTAAACCCTCTAATAACAGGAAGTGAGATTTTCCACAATAAAATCAGGGGTGATCAAATTTATTGGAACAGAAAGTTGACAAATAGTCCATAATCAAACAGATAATCCATTATTTCTTTCTTTCAATAATTTTAGAGAGTGATTAAATTTATTAGAACAGTCAATTGAATTGTTTGGGGGTGATTGGATTGTGATAGGTGGATTGTGATAGGTGGATTGTGATAGGTGGATTGTGATAGGTGGATTGTGATAGGTTGTGATAGGTGGGTTGTGATAGGTGGATTGTGATAGGTGGATTGTGATAGGTGGATTGTGATAGGTGGATTGTGATAGGTGAATTGTGATAGGTGGATTGTGATAGGTGGATTGTGATAGGTGGATTGTGATAGGTGGATTGTGATAGGTGGATTGTGATAGGTGGATTGTGATAGGTGGATTGTGATAGGTGGATTGTGATAGGTGGATTGTGATAGGTGGATTGTGATAGGTGAATTGTGATAGGTGGATTGTGATAGGTGGATTGTGATAGGTGGATTGTGATAGGTGGATTGTGATAGGTGGATTGTGATAGGTGGATTGTGATAGGTGGATTGTGATAGGTTGTGATAGGTGGGTTGTGATAGGTGGATTGTGATAGGTGGATTGTGATAGGTGGATTGTGATAGGTGGATTGTGATAGGTGAATTGTGATAGGTGGATTGTGATAGGTGAATTGTGATAGGTGGATTGTGATAGGTGGATTGTGATAGGTGGATTGTGATAGGTGGATTGTGATAGGTGGATTGTGATAGGTGGATTGTGATAGGTGGATTGTGATGGGTGGATTGAATTATTAGAGGGATTACCATAATCATTTTAGAGGGTGACAAAATTTATTACAATGGCTCATTGAATTTTGTTCACAAGATTTGGGGGTGATTTAATTTTTATAGGGTTAGAGGATAGAGGAATTACCATACATGTAGTAGGTTGATTGTCATACTTCAAATGCTTGATTCTGTGATTTAAGTTAAATTTTCTCCCAAGACTGTCAATCAAACCTCAAAAAGAGATCAGAAAGTAATGATGCAAGACTGCAAGTTCATGTATCCATGTCTTTATGAGTCATCCCCTTAATTGCCTACATTTTTATGCCCAGTTTTTTAGAGAATAGACAATACATTGTATGTGTACAGCAGGACTAGCCCGTAGATATCGGAATTAATGACCTGTAGAAATTGATGTATGTGGATTTGTACTGTAAAAACTTCTCTCAGGTATGAAATCTTGAAGTTTTCTGCAACAATCAAAGTGTTCACAAACTAATGGTTGATTATGTACATGTACAGGCAGTTAGAAAAACCAGAAAGACTGTATGTAGTAAATGCAGGAGTTGTAGACTATATATTTGCTTAACCAGTATTGCCGTTTCGATGGCTCTTAGTAACAAATTGTGACTGTTACGAACACATTTTTATAGACAAATTTGTCTGTTTATTTCTATTGGTTACATGAAGTGAATGGCTACATGAATGAACTCAAACGTATATGGGTGTCAGTCTCCTGGGGTTAAATTAAAAATGTTGTTTGGAATAAGAACAATCAATCTGCCCTTTTCACAATGACAAAATATGACGGGTAGGCCTCACTGAACAGCAGTTTGGTGACTCCATGGACCAATGATGGCAATCCAACTATTTCCTGGGCCGTGGTTGCAGTCCAGCAACTGCCAGAGCCATGGTGGCAGTCAAGCAACTGCCTGGGCCATGTTGGCAGTCCAGCAACTGCCAAGCCATGGTGGAAATCCAGCAACTGCCAGGGTCATGGTGGCAGTCCAGCAACTGCCAGGGCCATGGTAGCAGTCCAGTAACTGCCAAGGCCATCGTGGCAGTCCAGGTTATGGCTTATAGCGATGGACACACTGGTTCTTGTCAGATCACCGAAGTTAAGCAACGTTAAGCTCAGTCAATACTTGGATGGGTGACCGGGTGCTATACTGGCTGCGCTGATCAGTGTCCAGGGTAATAGAAACTGTGAGCACTCGCGTGTTCTGGCACATGTAGGCACCGTCGTGATATGACTGAAACAAGGTTGAAAACGACGTTAAACCCTACTACTCACTCACTCACTCCTGGCAGTCCAGCTACTGCCTGAGCCTCACTGGGCCATGGTGACAGCCCAGAAACTACCAGGGCCATGGTGGCAGTCTAGCAACTGCATGGGCCATGGTGGCAGTTCAGCAACTGCCAGGGTCATGGTGTCAGTCCAGCAACTGCCAGGGCCTTCATGGCAGTTCAGCAACTGCCAGGGCCATGGTGGCAGTCCAGCAACTGCCAGAGCCTTTGTGGTAGTCCAGCTACTGCCTGGGCCATGGTGACAGTCTAGCTACTCCCTGGACCATGGCAGCAGTCTAGCTACTGTCTGGGCCATGGTGAAAGTTCAGCTACTCCCTGGACCATGGTGGAAGTTCAGCAACTCCCTGGGCCATGGTGGCAGTCCAGCTACTGCCTGGGCCATGATGACAGTTCAGCTACTGTCTGGGCCATGGTGGCTGTCCAGCTACAAACTGGGCCACTGTGGTAGTCCACCATATGCCTGGACTATGGTGGCAGTCCAGCTACTGTCTGAGTCATGGAGGTAGTCCAGCAGCTGCCTGGGTCAAGGTGGCAGTCCAGCAATACTGTCTGGGCAATGGTGGAAGTTCAGCTACTCCCTGGGCCATGGCGGAGTTCAGCTACTCCCTGTGTCATGGTGGCAGTCCAGCTACTGTCTGGGCCATGGTGGCAGCCCACCAACTGACTGGGTCATGTTGGCAGTCAAGCTACTTCCTGGGCCATGATGGCAATCCAGCTACTGTCTGGGCCATGGTGGCAGCCCACCAACCGCCTGGGTCATGGTGGCGGTCCAGCTAGTGCTTGGGCTTAGTGGCGGTCCAGATACTGCTTCAGCATGGTGGCAGTCCAACTACTGCCTGGGCCATGGTGGCAGTCCAACTGTGTCATGGAGGCAATGCAGCTACTGCCTGGCCATGGTGACACTTCAGCTACTGCCTGGCCATGGTGGCAGTCCAACTACTGCCTGGGCCATGGTGGCAGTCCAACTGTGTCATGGAGGCAATGCAGCTACTGCCTGGCCATGGTGACACTTCAGCTACTGCCTGGCCATGGTGACAGTCCAGCTACTGCCTGGTCATGGTGACAGTCCAGTTATTGCCTGGCCATGGTGACAGTCCAGTTACTGCCTGGTCATGGTGACACTTCAGCTACTGCCTGGCCATGGTGACAGTCCAGTTATTGCCTGGTCATGGTGACAGTCCAGCTACTGCCTGGTTATGGTGACAGTCCAGCTACTGCCTGGCCATGGTGACAGTCCAGCTACTGCCTGGTCATGGTGACAGTCCAGCTACTGCCTGGTCATGGTGACAGTCCAGTTACTGCCTGGCCATGGTGACACTTCAGCTACTGCCTGGTCATGGTGACAGTCCAGTTACTGCCTGGCCATGGTGACACTTCAGCTACTGCCTGGCCATGGTGACAGTCCAGCTACTGCCTGGTTATGGTGACAGTCCAGCTACTGCCTGGTCATGGTGACAGTCCAGTTACTGCCTGGCCATGGTGACACTTCAGCTACTGCCTGGTCATGGTGACAGTCCAGTTATTGCCTGGTCATGGTGACAGTCTGTGTCATGGGGGCAATGCAGCTACTGCCTGGTCATGGTGACAGTCCAGTTACTGCCTGGCCATGGTGACAGTCTGTGTCATGGGGGCAATGCAGTTACTGCCTGGTCATGGTGACAGTCCAGTTACTGCCTGGTCATGGTGACAGTCCAGCTACTGCCTGGCCATGGTGACAGTCCAGTTACTGCCTGGCCATGGTGACAGTCTGTGTCATGGGGGCAATGCAGCTACTGCCTGGTCATGGTGACAGTCCAGCTACTGCCTGGCCATGGTGACAGTCCAGTTACTGCCTGGCCATGGTGACAGTTTAGTTACTGCCTGGTCATGGTGACAGTTCAACTGTGTCATGGGGGCAATGCAGCTACTGCCTGGTCATGGTGACAGTCCAGCTACTGTCTGGTCATGGTGACAGTCCAGTTACTGCCTGGCCATGGTGACAGCCCATGGCCAGGCAGTAGCTGGACTGTCACCATGGTGACCAGATAGTAGCTGAACTGTAATTCACTGAGGCAGAATTATTGCTAAATGTGATCAATGCATATTGCCTGATGCCTGAATGGTAATATTTCTGAGTTGTCGTGTCATGAAACTGAGAAAATGGTGTACATGTAATGACCAATGAGAAACAGGTTCATCGTCATTGTCCTCAACATACTTACTTACATCAAACAGTTCATATGTAATGAGGATTTTAGAGGATTTAAGGTAAGTGTATTAGTACATTGGCAGATGTCTGGTAGACCAGTCTAACTGATCTCCTCCAATAAAAACTGTGACATCAAACATATGTACTGGTACAATGCTGTAAGACAATCTGGCCATGTCTCCCTGTGTATTGGTACACTTCTGTAACTCCAGCATGCATGTGTAGTAAAAAAGACAGCCTGTCTGGGGCATGGCAAACTTGAATGGAGTGGTGTATGGTAGAGGATATACATGCTGAGTCAGCTCTAAGACTGTATTTTTAGACAGCAGATGATGGGTAAAACAGATACCTAGAGATGTCTTGACCAGCTTCTAAGCTATGTTTGTCTGGTTAAATAGTCAACTGGCAGACTCCTGTGGGAAATCTTTATTCCCTGCTGCTTGAAAAGTTGAAGACTGTGTGCGTGTGTTATACAGTGTATGTATACTAGTGTGTATACCCACAGACTGGTGATCTTTGTTGTGAATATTTACCCACACCATATGGAGTGGTGTTCAAAATAGTGTTCATGCATTTCCACCTTGAGTGTAGGACACTTGAAAAGTTGAACATCTCTTTTGATTGAACATTTGGATGGAGAGATGTATGTTGTAGATTAGCGGACTGACTTATTCTGGTACTCAAAGTACAGAAATGAAACTGAATGTGGTGTTTATTTGCTTACATTTCAAACGTGGGAAATTGTGTTTAGTGCAAATCTGCAAGTTTCAGAGGATCATTTGAGCATGGAAACATGGCGATGATATGTTGAAAGTGATGTACATTTCTAAGATGGAATTTTTTTGAAGACTTGCATAAAACATACATGTGCAGGCCTGACTGTGTAAAGCAGTTCAGTTTTGCAATGCAATATGCTGTGGGAAACATGAAATATTAAGACATCAGGTGGAAATTGGTTACTGGACCAGTATCATACACATGTATCTGCATACATTGGACTTATTGGCACTTCAAAGCTGTCAGAGAGGAAAGTTTGTGTTAGCATATATGTACTGCCTGCAGCCTGAGTATAATTAGCTGGGATGTTACGAAAGTTGAGCAGGATAGCTTCCCGTGGAGCAGGTAAATATATGTTAAACAATGTGTATTACACCTAATCACCATGTACAAAACCAGTTTAATAATTTGCCCACCCTGTCAGTTCCTAGATGTACTAGTGACACATATGTTTGAAATGTGACACTCGGCTGATTGCAGGTGTCAGGTTAGGCCAATGGAAGCTAGCAATTCAGAGAAAGTAGGAATTCAATTGCTTAACACTCTTGAAAAGTTTGTATTCTATGTTCTTAGTGTATTCTTCACTGTGGGTATGGATAGTTTGTCTACCTAATTTATGTAAGTAGACTAAACCTTCATCTAATTTAGTGGACTGATTTAGCTGACAGGTTGAGTTTCCTGTGTTTATTTACTGGACAAATGAGAGCTTTCATTTAGCTAGATAGTACCCAAAATTAGGGAAATAGTGTGGACTCTTCAATGTGATATAGTTTGACTTTATCACAAAAACTTAGAATTTATTTGCATCAGCTATATGTGCAGGAAGTGAGATATTGTTGTGCAGATGATGATAATATCTCAAGTTTTATCCATGGACAGCAATGTTTTCTTCAAATTATCAACTTATTAGATGTTTGAGTGGCATTTAGAAGTTGGTTGATAGTGAGGATAAACACAATATTATGGATGGCAGCTTCTGAATATGCAGTTATTGTTTGAAATCATTTTCTGTTAATGCAATACCTAATACATTCCTGTGGCAGACAGAGCTCTGAAATTTGTTAGCTGGGTACTACTCTCATAGACTGATCTCTTTGCTATCTTGATCATCCGTGTTAGCGTGATAATCCATGTTAGTCTGATATCCATGTTAGCATGATGATCCATGTTAGTCTGATAATTCATGTTAGCATCATGATGATCCATGTTTGTCGGATAATCCATGTTAGCATGATGATCCATGTTAGTCTGATAATCCATGTTAGTATGATGATCCATGTTAGCATGATAATCGATGTTAGCATGATGATCCATGTTAGTCTGATAATCCATGTTAGCATGATGATCCATGTTAGCATTATAATCCATATTAGGCTAAAAAAAAAAAAAACTGTTTGTTTCCGGTAACGGGCTCAAATTTTCCAGGGTCGGTCGGTCGGGTTTTTTTTTTTTTTTTTTTTTTTTTTTTTTTTTTATTATTCTCGAACCTCTTCCAGTGAGGAAAGTACCCATAATGGTTTACAGAATCTGGACCGGTTTGTGAAGCAGAGTTTCTTTCAACAGAAAATAAAGAAACAACTACATATTTTATTAAACAAAGAAAATCTTTAATATTAAAACAGTAAAATACCACACAAAGTTAAACTGATCACTACTAGTAAATATAGCTGGACAGGCAGATCCTACACCGAAGCTCTCAAGTTTTGAAAGCTCCAATCAGTGCCAATGTGTGAGATTTGTCAAAAATGTTAATTTTTTTCTGTGGTTATAATTAACTGGTACCCAGTTTTCGCCACTTTTTGACAAAATGAATGCATGATTCTAAAATTGATAGGTCTGCATTACACGAGAAAATCAGTTATTTAAGAAGTGTTGGTCTGACAACAAGGGTATATTATTCATAGTTGAAAGTCTTTATATTTTTTTTTTCAAGAATAAATAACTGGAGTTATGAACTGAGCACTTTTGGTGCCAATTTACAGGAGTTTGTTCCACTGACAAAATAAAAAAATTACTGTAGTTCCGCTTATGTATTGTGTAGGAAAGTGAAATAAGTTGTCTCCCTGTCAAAAATTATAAATCTCATGCATAATATAACTTTAATACCTGTTTTGTGTCTTTCCCACCGAAATGCATATTCTACTTATCAACACATGTTCACCCAAACAGTAGAATGCCATCTTCAATCTACACTACAGTGAATTCTGGGTATTCGGCAGAATTTTTCTATATCATATCAGGGATATCTTGGCTTTCACTTTGATCACCCATCAGTGGAACTCACTCAGACTGGCACCAGACAGGATTATAGTCCGCCTGGTGAATGATCATGGATACCTCTGATATGCAGTGATATGATTAAAAAAAAAAAAAAAAAAAAAAAATTATGAAATACCAAGATTGTGGATGGCTCCCTTCTGTTTGGATGAACATGTGTTGATGAGTAGAATATGAATTTCGGCGGGAAAGGCACAAAATAGGCAAGTTATATGCATGAGATTTATAATTTTTGACAGGTCAACAACATATTTCACTTTCCTACAAAATACATAAGCGTAACTACAGTAAATTTTTAATTTTGTCAGTGGAACAAACTCCTGTAAATTGGCGCCAAAAGTGCTCAGTTCAAAACTCCAGTTATTTATTCTTGAAAAAAAATAAATGTATATGTAAACACTTTCAACTATGAATAATATACCCTCCAGGCCAATTAGCCGGAATCACCACATTTGCCACTTTTCCCGGACCTGTTGACAGGTGTTGAATGACATCGTTGAACAGTTTGTCTTTATTGTTTGTTAAATACCTGACGTTGATCTGGTAACGTCCCCTCTTTTGACATTAAAATGTCAAAAGCACTCAGTTTCTGAGACTTTTCTGCGCAGTGATTGTTCAAGCAGGTGAAGAAAAAATATTTTAGTCCAAACTCCTCAGAAATGCGTCTTACGCTTTCGTTTTCTAAATTTGACAGTTCCATTTGTTCACCATCAAAAACTCGCGCTCCTTGAATCAGTACTTCCGACTCTATACAACGGCAGTTACAGCCTTGTATTTGACAACGATGGAATAAGTTCACAAACAACTCGTCGCTAATAACAGACAATAATTCCTTTGTCCGTATTCCTCAATGGGATAGATGGAAACCAACACCGGAGCTGTTCTGGCGGGCGGCCATGCCGCATGGCGACAGTGCGCTGGGCGCATGTGCGACGATAAGGGAGATAACTATTCTTGAATTTCGGCCAAGGGAAATAACTCTTCCCGCAGATTTAAATAAAAAAAAAAAAAAAAAAAGCATTGCCATTTCGGCATTCTTACGGTCGGTCGGGTTCCCGGAAACAGACAATTTTTTTTGTTACGCCTTAGCATTATATTTATCCATGTTAGTCTGATAATTTATGTTACATGTAGCATGATGATCAATGTTAGCATGATGTTCCATGTTAGCAGGTTGGTCCATGTTACCATGATAATCCATGTTAGCATTATAATCCATATTAGCATGATATTTATCCATGTTAGTCTGATAATCCATGTTAGCATGCTGATCCATGTTAGTATGATAATCCATGTTAGCATGTTGATCCATGTTAGCATGATAAACCATGTTAGCATGTTGATCCATGTTAGTATGATAATCCATGTTAGCATGTTGATCCATGTTAGCATGATGATCCATGTCCGCATGATAATCTATATTAGCATGATATCCATGTTAGCGTGATAATCAATGTTGGTATGATCATCCATGGTAACATGATAATCCATGTTAGCATGTTGATCTATGTTACCATGATAAACCGTGTTAGCATGATGATCCATGTTAGCATTATAATCTATATTAGCATGATATTTATCCATGTTAGTCTGATAATCCATGTTAGCATGATGATCCATGTTAGCATGATAATCCATGTTAGCATGATGATCCATGATAATATCAGCATGACAATCCATGTTAGCATGATAGTCCATGTTAGCATGATGGTTCATGTTAGCATGATGATCCATATTAATGTCAGCATGATAATCCATGTTAGTATGATACATGTAGTTTATGTTAGTATGATGATCCATTTTAGCATGATGATCCATGTTATATTAGCATGATGATCCATGTTAGTATGATAATCCATGTTAGTATGATGATCCATGTTAGCATGATAATTCATCTCCAATAGCAAGATGATCCATGTTAGTGTGATATCTATGTTAGCATGATGATCCATATTAACATGATATCCATGTTAGCGTGGTAATCCATGTTAGCATGGTGATCCATGTTAGCATTATAATCCATGCTAGCTTGCTTTGACATCCTTGAATTCTTGTCAGGTAGTTTTCAATCTTTTGAGTACCGTATGAGAAGTCTTGGTGCACATTATCAACTTAAAATAACAAGTTTTCACAACTAGGCAATATGTTTTAAGTAGCGAATTCATGCTTAGAACTGTCATCAGGAGTACATGTGCATGTTCATCTGTGTGATATGTTTGTTTCAGTTTGAAGCTATGCAGATGTCCTCGCCCATAGATTATTAAATAGTTGCAAAATAATAATGTCTACCATACAGGAATATGAATATACGAGCTTGAAATGTTTTTAAAGTACAATGTAATTTCTTAATAGCAGTCATAGTTTTGAGATTATATCCTGTTTACTGAAGATGGTTCTAATTTCTGAATTATATTTGTTTCGAATATATCAGGTTTCCAACCATGTAGGGAATTACATTAGTGTGTAAATGTTTACCCTTTTATTGAAGAATAATCAGTTTTACAACAACACGCTACACTGGCTCACATTGATCCTCAAATCATTTGAAATTCTCATCCGATGAGCGTATTGAATGTCAGTGAAGTCAGGATGACCACATGATCTGTTCCAGCTATACTGATTTTTGGCAGCCTTGGACATTTTGATTTAGTTCCCACTATGCTGTCTCAAGTTATCTCCCATGTCTGCCAAAGATATAGGAGCAGACAATCTCTTGATCTGTTCACATATGTGATGGTGGGTTTTCTGTAACATTAGGACCAACATTTACGTGTACATTGTAGATTCTGAAAGCTTTCCAACCAGAAAAGGGAACTTGTACATGGTTACATATATATGTACGTCTAGCTCGGAAATGCAGCCATGAACCACATCCTCTCATATTTTTAGGCGAAAGAGATACTTCCAACTTTTTCAATGCTGAGTGCTCATTAGCTTTGAAAAAGTTGAAAGTACCTCCAACGAAAAGTCGGCCCCTCATTTTATTTTTGCACTGATTCATCCCACTGCAGTGAAACATTGCACATTATTATGCCCCCCCTCTAACTAGAGGGGGGGCATATAGCGATCGCTTTGTCCGTCTGTCTGTCTGTCTGTCCGAATTTCTTGTCCGCGCAATATCTCGGTTAATATTTGATGGACAGGATTGAAACTCGCATGGAATGTGCCCAGTGCCTCGTAGTTGTGCAGCGTAGAGTTTTTTCCGAGTTCCGGTATAATTTTCAGGAGTTATGGCCCTTTTTCTGAAATCTCTGTGAATTGGACTTGTCCGGGCTGGATCTTGGTTAATATTGTATGGACAAGTATGAAATTTGCACGATATGTGGTCAGTGCCCCACAGTTGTGCAGCGTAAAGTTTCTTCACGTTTCGCTTATATTTTCAAGAGTTATGGCCCTTTGTTCTTGAAATATCCATGAATTGAGACTTGTCCAGGCTGGATCTAGGTTAATATTGTATGGACAATTATGAAATTTGCAGGATATGTGGTCAGGTGTGCAGCGTGAATTTTCTCTGCTTGCGGTTATGTTTTCAAGAGTTATGGCCCTTTGTTTATCAAATCTAAGTGAATGGGATATATTTATTTGTCCACGCTGGATCTCGGTCCATAACCGATTTGAACCAGGAAAATGGCTATATTATATGTTATTCTACATTCCAAAGCAGACAACATAGGTCCTGAAGTATGAAATTGCCCCAAAAAGAGTGAATTGGGTGCAAAATTCAAAGTTCACTGATCGCTTCGTAATTTCACCACAATATACTCCCAAGGAATGTAGGTCTCATAACCAGGTCACATTTTCGGATTTGGCGAAGCCCTGGCAACCATCTTGCATCGAAACATCATATTATCACTTGTTGGTTGATACTTGGAATATGTATTATGTAAGGCATGGCAAAAAAAGTGACTGAAACAGAATTTTTATAATTATCCAAATTAGGCCACCAACCAATAAAGAACAGAACAATGGCGGGGCAGTGTCGGATTAAAGCCTCCAATGTTATTCTATGAAACAATGTGTTAGTTCAATAATATAGCAGTACCTACTTGTACGGTTCCCTAGTTTACCATGTGTGTCCTCATATAGCTTTTTAACTTCATTTTTATACGCCCGCCAAAAGGCAGTTTCCGTCCCTGTGTCCATCCGTCCATCCGTCCGTCTGTCCCTCGTGTCCGGTCTATATCTGGGACAGTTTTTTATCTACAGTTCCAATTTTTGGTGAGTGGATAGTCGCATACCAAAATGAAGGTCAAGGTCAGAGGTTAAAGGTCACTGGCCTGAAAAACAGGAAATCACTGAAGTGTTCGTGTCCGGTCTATATCTGTGAACATTTTGTATTCACAGTTGCAATTTTTTGTGAGTGGATACGCTAGGTGGAGACGATGTGTCGCCTACCAAAATCGAGGTCGATGTCAGAGGTCAAAGGTCACTGTTGCCTAAAATCAGGAAATCATTGATTATTGACAGTTTTCAATCTACAGTTCTAATTTTTGGTGAGTGGATGCCCTAGGGGGGAACGATGTTTTGCATACTGAATATAGGTCGAGATCAGAGGTCAAAGGTCAGTGTGACCGAAAAATCAGGAAATCATTAAAAAAAAAATTTTGTGAGTGCATTCAATAGGGGGGAAATGAAGTGTTGTATACCAAAAATTAGGTCAAGGTCGAACGTCAAAGGTCACTCTGACCCCAAAATCAGGGCATTATTAAAAATAATTTTTTTTTGTGTTAGTAGATACATTAGGGAGACACGATGTGTCACCTACCAAAATATAGGTCAAGGTCAAAAGTCAAGGTCACTGTGGCCCCAAAATCATGAAATTGTTAAAAATTATGATTTTTTCAGTTCATTGAGAAATTACATGGAGCCGTTTTGTCATGTACCAAAATTTAGATCCAGGTCAACAGTCAAGGTCACTGTGATCCCAGAATCAAAGTCAAAGGTCGGTGTGACCCTAAAATCAGGAAATCATTGAAAATTACTAACTTGTTGTGAGTGGATTCAATAGGGAGAAATGAGGTGTCACATATCAAAAATTAGGTAAAGGTCGAAGGTCAAAGGTTGCTGTGACCCTAAAATCAGAAAATTATTAAAAATAACATTTTTTTGTGTCAGTACATACAATAAGGGGACACGATGTGTCACATACCAAAATGTAGGTCAAGTTCAAAGGTCAAGGTCACTGTGACCCCAAAATCGGGAAATTGTTAAAAATCAGGATTGTTTGTGTTCATTGAGAAATTACGGGGAGACAGTTTGTCATGTACCAAAATTTAGGTCAAGATCACTGTGACACCAGAATCAAGAAATCTTTAAGAATTACTCTTTCTATGTCAGTAGGTCAAGGTCACTATGACCCCAAAATCAAGAAATCATTGAAAGTTGCATTTCCATATGCCTGTCGAAGACGAGGTCATGTAATGCGATGTTGCGTTCTGTCCATTCTTCCATTAACATTTGTTGTCCATGCGATATCTCTAGTTTCAAGGTATGGATTGGTAACAAACTTTGAGTATACCTTAGGGAGCGTAGCAAAAATCGGAACGTTCCAATGGAACATTTGCGTCCAGTATTGGATGCAGCCACGTTCCATTTTCAGCTACTGGAACGTTCCACATTAGAGGAACGTTCCCCTTGAGCGTTCTGTACAGAGGGAAAGTTCCTGCCGAACGTTCTGGTTTTATACAAGTACGACCAGCAACTAACATACTGTGCGTGTACAGTAGGCGAAAGGGCAAAAGAATGGCGAAAGCCATGCGCGCAAGGTTCGGCAATGTACTTTCGCAAGAGCAATTTACTTTCGCGAAATTATGTTTCTTTCGCTTACGCAATTTTTTTAGCCGACAAGAAGCAGTTTAGGTTACATACAGACAGTTTTTCGGCATCGGTGTTCGAGATGGCGACATTTGCGGGAAAGAAAATTATGTTGCTTGGCCTAGAACAGAACACGTCCTTATTTCCCTGGCTGGAAGCAGTGGGGCTTATAACACATTCAATTGTCATCTCTGCATTAATTACGTATACTTTATAAACAAGAACTAAGTCCCCCCGCAGTTTCTGGAAATTGAAATTCGACATTTGTAACTGTGAACTTTGACCCTGCAAAGCTGGCCCCCTGAAGAGAGCCGCACCACGCATCGCTGCTCAGAGGACTTTGGCAGATGAATTGATTAATTAAAATACCGTACAATAACAACTACATGGCTTGTTGTCCCAAGGTTTTGTGTTGTAATCTGTTATGGTCGGCGTGAGACGTGCAGCTCTCTTGTTTGTAACCTTGGCTGTTTTTGTTTTGTTTTTTTCACTGTTTGGTCCCGGAGACTTGAATGAATGAAAGATTTTTTATAGTAGTGCACCCATTATGAGCCGAGTACGTTGACAAAACAACGGAATAAAATAACAACATTTCACATAGGGTACTTATATTTATATCTCCATCCGCCCATTTATTATTATTTACTTATTTATTTATATATTTATTTAATTATTTATTTGTTTATTTGATAATACAGCGCTTGTAAACATCTTTAACAAACTAAAAAATGTAACGTGTAATTAAAACATTGAGTTGATGGGCTGCGAAATCGGTACGAGAAGCGACCCTTAAACTGCAATTTCAATCAATCAATAGGGTACTTAGGTCTAATACCCATTGCTAAGTAAGAGTATATTACTAATAACACTTTAAATTAAGCCTCTAATTCAGAAACTGAATCCCGTTTTGCGAGACATATTATATATAAAATGCCACATCTCTTGACATGGAATCGGGTGGGTCTAACAAAAGAAAAAAATAGTTGAGAAGATACTATATTATCCTGGATGGTATAAAAAAAAGATTCGTTCTCATTGAGGCGTATAAGGTACAGTACGAATTGCGTTATTGTTTACACTCGTTTCGTTCCGTTTTGCGGTTTTTCCGGTCAAACGCGGTCGGTCTAACTCCGTTCACAATTCGGTTGTATTTCGTTCAAACTCCGTTCATCCTTTTGCATTCATTCCGTTCATTTAGTTCATTCCGGTTCGTTCTCATAATTGTAAACGTGTGTAATAAATTACTTTGTCATATCGTCGGTCATATTAGCGGAGAATTGTTGAAAATGGCAACTTGTAATTACACGGATTTCCAACTCCAAGAAAATAACGAAGATCGATCTTCATTATCCCCAGACTCACAGAGATATATGTTTCTTCTTTCTATTACAATCAACTTTACATTAGATATAAAAACATAATTTTATATGCTCTAAGTCGAAATGAAATCTTTCGCGACGTCTGCACGAAAGAGTGCTTTCTCCGAGGTCCGAGTGCTGGCAATAACAACAAGGTCAACAGCAGGGAACTTTTCGGTCTTCAATTTCACATTCAAAATTCACATTCACTCTAGATGATCTGTATTCTATATTATCTCTTATGAAGGCGACTGTAAACTGTTGATAAATTTGGGCGATATGAGAAAAGAAAAAAATTATTCAAAATTGTTTAATAATATTTTTTATCAGAATATTTATCTTATATATTCTTCTGTGCTATCCGTAAAATTATCTTGCATCTTTCTCGTTAGTTTTCACATTAGACAAATTTTTAGTATTATGTAAATATTTAGGAAGAATGGGCTAATAAGTTTCTCATTATCGGTACTTTTCTCCGTGATATCTACACAAGTGACAGGATTTCGCAACACAATTTGAGGATGAAAAACATCTTATACGCCTCGATGAGAACGAATCTTTTTTATACCATCCAGGATGGGTGATATTAATTTTGTATTTTCTCAACTATTTGTTCTTTTGTTAGACCCAGCCGATTCCATTTTATTAATTGAAATTATAGTTTAAGGGCCGCTTCCCATTCGGATTTCGGGGCCCATCAACTCAATGTTTTATTTGAATTTCGCGGTACATTTCTTTGTTTATTGAATATCTTTTCCAGCGCTAGATATATAAATAAATAAATAATAAATAACAATGAGAGATTAGTATGAGATATAAATAGAAGTAAATAAGAATCGCTATGTACAAGTAGTTCCATTTTAAGAGATGTGGCATTTTATATATACTGTTGTCTCGCAAAACAGGATTCAGTTTATCAATTTGAGGCTTAATTTAAAGTGTTACTATTATTGTATTCGTAATGGGTATTAGATCTACATGTACCCCAGGTGAAATGTTGTTCTTTTATTCCGTTGTTTTGTTACCGTAATCGGCTCATAATGGGCATATTAGTACCAAAAAAAAAAATCATTCAGTCTCTGGGACCAAACCGTACAAAAAAACAAAAAAACAAACAGCCAAGGTTAAAAACAAAAGAGCTGTAACAGATTACAACACAAAACCTTGGGACAGCAAGCCGTGTAGTTGTTATTGTATTATTTTGATAATCAATTCATCTGCAATCACAAATTCCGTAGACTATGGAAGTTAACGCTACAGGTGATCACACTTCGTCCGAAGGACTACCAAAGTGCGTGGAGCGGCTGTTTTCATGCAGGGGCATAGCTCTGCAGGGTCAAAGTTCGCACAGTTGAAGATGTTAATTTCAATTCCAGAAACTGCAGGGGACAATTATTTCTTGTTTAAAATCGGCATAATTAATGCAGAGATAATAACTGAACGTGTTATAAGCCCCACTGATTCCAGTCAGGGAAATAAAGACATATTTTGTTCTAGGCCAAGTGTTCGGAGTGCCGGTAGGCGATATCATACAACCCGCGGCAAAACTTCGTTGTCGCAAGTTATTTTTCGATCGCGCCAACCATTATTATTTTGACATAATTTAACTCGGGTGCAAACAAATCAACACAGACAAACTCATAAACCTTTAATTACACAAAACGGCAACATTTCACGACGTTTTATTGACTACCGGTCGTACTAAAAACTGCGCGTAACTGCGCGGAGCTTAATTTCAACTGCGCGTGGATTATCTGATGGATTTTTCTTTATTTGCTGACGAGCAGAATATTGATATTAATGAAACAGACAACAAACTCCGCAAAATGTAGACTATATGTCGCTTGAAACGAGAGAGAACGAAATTCAAATGCGCGGAAATTATGTTTCACTGCCCGGAGATTCGCTTCGCTGGAATGGAATCGTTAATATTAGAGCACATTATCCTACCTTATTCGTACTCCACTCAGATTCGAAACGCTCGAACTAAGTCTGATGTGTATGAATTGTATCTGTCCGAACGTAATTGAGTATAAATTTAACTGCGCGGAAATCGAGCCCGTAAACAAATTTGGCGTAAACTTCAACTGCGCGGAAATCCATGGCAGCTTCACCCCACACAGATTCTTCTGCATTGAACTAATTCTGATATGTATGAATTTCAAAAGGCTTTGCGTGTGTGAATTTCATCTGTCCGAACGTGAACTTGGTATAAATTTCAACTGCGCGGAAATCGAGCCCGTAAGCAAATTTGGCGTAAACTTCAACTGCGCGTAAATCCATGGCAGCTTCACCCCACAGAGATTCTTCTGGATTGAACTAAGTCTGATGTGTATGAATTTCTAAAGGCTTGCGTGTATGAATTTCATCTGTCCGAACGTGAACTTGGTATAAATTTCAACTGCGCGTAAATCGAGCCCGTATAAAGTTTAACTGCGCGGAAATCCATGGCAGCTTCACCCCACGCAGATTCTTCTGGATTGAACTAAGTCTGATATGTATGAATTTCAAAAGGCTTCAACTGCGCGGAAATCGAGCCCGTATAAAGTTTAACTGCGCGGAAATCCATGGCAGCTTCACCCCACGCAGATTCTTCTGGATTGAACTAATTCTGATATGTATGAATTTCAAAAGGCTTGCGTGTGTGAATTTCATCTGTCCGAATGTGAACTTGGTATAAATTTTAACTGCGCGGAAATCGAGCCCGTAAGCAAATTTGGCGTAAAGTTCAACTGCGCGGAAATCCTTGGTATAAATTTCAACTGCGCGGAAATCGAGCCCGTATGAATTTGAACTGCGCCGAATTCGAATTTCATATTCGTTATCATTTCTCCTGGAATCATCATGCTCGAATATGCACTACTTAGTGTAATACAAACTTCCACTTACCTTTTATTTGAACTGTCCACTCTGTTCAGAGGGGGGCGAATGACAAAGAGCGAGAGTAAAACTTATTTTCCGCGCAGTTGGAACAGGCTCCGCTCAGTTAGATCTACTGTTATCTTGAAACAACTAATCAAAGCACATTGACTTGTTTTGTATGAAACCTGATTAACACCGCTAGCCAGTTCTTTTTCTATTATTATTTCTTTATACGGGTTCAACGACAGATCTGGTCTGTTGAAAGTTGATGACACCCCCCTGTATCATGATGACCCCATGCAAGTCACGATAACGAATGATGGGTGGTCAATTACTCGATTCTTGCGAATCTCTGGACAGAAAAACTTATTTTCCGCACAGTTACTTATTTTCCGCGCAGTTGAGATTCCGCGAAGAAAGATTTGTTATGGGGATTCGCATTTCCACAGTTGGTACATATTCGAACGAGTCTAACATCAAGTTTGACTGCCGGAGATAATCTCCGCGCATTTGAATTTCGTTCTCTCTCGTTTCAAGCGACATATAGTCTACATTTTGCGGATTTTGTTGTCTGTTTCATTAATATCAATATTCTGCTCGTCAGCAAATAAAGAAAACTCCATCAAATAATCCACGCGCAGTTGAAATTAAGCTCCGCGCAGTTACGCGCAGTTCCGCGCAGTTTTTAGTACGACCCTTGACTACTGATACAGCTTTCGGGAAAGATAGAGAGACTTGAAACTAGGACACGAAACCACTCAATTTCTTGATGTCGAGCTTTCGCGTACGCACATGCGAAAGATACGTGAAAGCAGTGCGTGAGCTAACGGGAATCGCAAGCGTACAGTATGCGAATCTGGGACTTTTAGTTGCTGGTCGTAGAACGCTCGGGTGCATCAGAACGTTCAGGTGGTTCAAAACGTTTGGGTGCCTTCATGCTGAACGTTCCTGGTAGGTGGAACGTTCCTGCCGAACGTTCCGAGTTACTGAAACGTTCAACAGTGGGCATTCACTTGTTCCACTGGAACAGAAATCGCGTTCTGATTTTTGCTACGCTCCCTTACTCGCATGGGAAAGGGGAGCCATACATTTTGAGATCAATTTGTCAAAGGTCAAGGTCACAGTCCCCCAAAGCTGAATCAAGTTTAGGTGACTGTATGTGATAGGTTGGAATATTCAGATTTCTCTCCCCTACATGTATATGGCATTTGTCCTGTGTCTCCCATGTTTGAAACAGCTACATTTAGTTAAACTGTTTTGAAATAAAAACCATACATTTACTAATTTAACAGGGAGAGGGGTTCTTTATGAACTTCATACCTGTTTATTAACTCAAAAACAAAGGTTTACTTCATCACTTTCTTCTTCCTTCATGAAAAATTCTCTGGCCTGAAATAAATCCATTTGCAGGGAAACCACTATTTTCTTGTGTTTGACTATTGTCGATTTCAGTGTGGGATATGTGAGCTTTCGACTCTTGTTTCAAGGTCGACTGGTTACCAAGAGTTAAGCCCATTTTAGTTTATCATTCAATATAAGATGTGATATATGTCACATTCTCAGAAGCACAAAATCGTAGACCTTTCTCTGGATTGCTAGCTGCCAATTGGAATCAAGGCTATTAAACAACCTTGAAATTTGGACCAATGTAATTCCAGATATATGGGCATATATTGAAGCCCCTTGGGCTCTTGTTTAGTTACAGTTTATCTGGCCTATTTGTCATGTAAGGAAAATACAATAGGTGATTACATGTAGCGAACCTTGTTAAACCTGGAAAAGCTACCGGACAAGCTGTATTACACACGGTGTTCCCGGTTTGAAGATCCTTACATGACGAACTTCCCGTTTGTCTACTGTATATTTCCTAGATTAGTGCAGTCTAGTTTTCTCAAATTAAATTTCTTCAGCTGATAGCCGAACATGTTTAAGTCCTGTTAAAACCAGTCCAGTCATCGATTTGGTGATCTGAAAACGTTTTGAAATTTTAAATTCTTAATTTGATGTAAGGTAAAAGCTTTTACAAAATAAAATGACTATATAGAATGGGAAAAACAGGGCCCACTCTTTGGAGGGGTGGTGTTATACATATGTATAGACATGGGAACTCTGGAGTTCATTGGATATAGAATGATAGGGTGATGGGTGAATATAGCCTCTGTTGATTGTCTGAACAGTTGGACCAGAAGCGAAATACAAGCCATGGGGTCTGGGAGGTGGCCGGCCCCAGCTGCCAAAGACCCTTAGATGCTCAGATATGCTATCAGAGCTGTCTCAGAACTGGAGAGCCCAAGTCCAAGTTCAAGGTTGACTGACTTTCGTCTTTGAAAACAAAACAAAGTACCATTTATGAAAATAAAATAAAAAATGTGATTTTTTTTTTTTTTTTTTGTGCTTTCATTTTTATATGCCCGCCAAAAGGCGGACGTATTATGTGATGGCGGTTTCCGTCCGTCCGTCCGTGTGTCCGTCCGTCCCTCGTGTCCGGTCTATATCTGGGACAGTTTTCTATCTACAGTTCTAATTTTTGGTGAGTGGATACCCTACAGGAAGACGATGTGTCGCATACCAAAATAAAGGTCAAGGTCAGAGGTCAAAGGTCACTGGCCTAAAAAACAAGAAATCACTGAAGTGTTCGTGTCCGGTCTATATCTGTGAACGTTTTCTAACCACAGTTGTAATTTTTTGTGAGTGGATAAGCTAGGTGGAGACGATGTGTCGCATACCAAAATTGAGGTCGAGGTCAGAGGTCAAAGGTCACTGTTGCCTAAAATCAGGAAATCATTGATCATTGACAGTTTTCTATCTACAGTTCTAATTTTTGGTGAGTGGATGCCCTAGGGGGGAACGATGTGTTGCATACCAAATGTAGGTCGAGGTCAGAGGTCAAAGGTGAGTGTGACCGAAAAATCAGGAAATCATTAAGAATTTCTATTTTTTTGTGAGTGGATTCAATAGAGGGAAATGAAATGTCGCACACCAAAATATAGGTCAAGATTGAAGGTCAAAGGTCACTGTGACCCAAAAAACAGGAATTTATTAAAAATAACATTTCTTTGTGGCAGTAGATACATAAGGGGTACACAATGTGTCACGTATCAAAATGTAGGTCAAGGTCACGGTGACCCCAAAATCATGAAATTGTTAAAAATCATGATTTTTTGAGTCCATTGAGAAATTACGGTAGCCGTTTTGTCATGTACCAAAATTTAGATCCAGGGCAATAGTCAAGATCACTGTGACACCAGAATCAAGGTGAAAGGTCAGTGTGACCTAAAAATCAGGAAATCATTAAAAAATACTAATTTTTGGTGAGTGGATTCAATAGGGAAAAATGAAGTGTCGCATACCAAAATTAGGTCAAGGTCAAAGGTCACTGTGACCTCAAAATCTGGAAATTATTAAAAATAACATTTTTCTGTGTCAGTAGATACATTAGGGGGACACGATGTGTCACATACCAAAATGTAGGTCAATGTCAAAGGGCAAGGTCACTGTGACCCCGAAATTGTTAAAAATCATGATTTTTTGTGTCCATTGAGAAATTACGGGGAGATGGTTTGTCATGTACCAAAATTTAGGTCAATAGTCAAGGTCACTGTGACTCCTGAATCAAGAAATCAAGAAAATTACTTTTTACCCCTCGGCCAAAATAAGGGTATTGTTGTCGTCATGTACGTCTGTCCGTCTGTCCGTCCGTCCGTCACACCTTTCTCGTTACCAAGATATCTTCAGAACGACTTACCCTAGGCACACCAAACTTGCAGTGCACATCCGTATGCGCGTGACGCAGAACCCTATTGAATCTGGACCTGATTGATTGGAAACTTTGGCGGCCATCTTTAATTTATGCGAAACCATTACAGCTTTCTCGTTACCAAGATATCTTTAGAACGACTTACCCTAGGCACACCAAACTTGCACTGCACATCCATATGCTCATGACCCAGAACCCTATTGAATCTGGACCTGATTGGTTGGAAACTTTGGCGGCCATATTTAATTTATGCGAAATCATTAATCTTGTGTATCTTAGGTACCATTTCACTGTTCCGTGTGTGAACTTGGTATAGATCATCGATGCATCAAGAAACTTCAAAGGAATGACCAAACCAGTTTCCCTGATTCGGTGGAAACCTTGGCGGCCATCTTTAATTTATGCAAAATCTTTAATGATATATATCTTTGATACCATTCAAGTGTTCTATACGAAACTTGGTATACAGCATCGATGTATCAAGAGACCTGCAATGTATAACCACATCAGTTCCTCTGAGTGGCAGGAAGGATGGGCGGCCATCTTTAATTTATGCGAAATCATTAATGATCTCTATCTCTGATACCGTTCGAGTGCTCGATGTAAAATTTGGCATATATCATCGATGCATCAATAGACTTACGATAAATGGCAGTTCTGGTGTTTCTGATTGGGCAGAAACCTTGGTGGCAATCTTTAATTTATGCAAAATACCATTTCAGTGTTCTATATGAAACTTGGTATACAGCATCCATGTATCAAGATACTTGCAATGAATAACCACATCAGTTTCTCTGAGTGGTGGGAAGGATGGGCGGCCATCTTTAATTTATGCGAAATCATTAATGATCTCTATCTCTGATAATTTTCAAATGCTCTATGACAAAATTTGGTATACATCATCGATGCATCAACAGACTTATGTAATGAATACCGACTTCTCTGATTGGACATAAACCTTAGAGGCCATTTCTAATGGCAAATTTTTTCATAATCTGTATATTTGTCACTTGACTGCTTGGTGTTCCTGAAGTCTTGCTTCAAATTGAATACATTATGAATGGCTGGCGCCCAGAGCCGAGGGGTTTTCAGATGCGCAGCTTCGTATTTTGTGTCAGTAGATACATTAGCGGGACATGATGTGTCACGTACCAAAATGTAGGTCAAGGCCGAACGTCAAGGTCATTGTGACCCCCAAAATCATGAAATTCATAAAAATTAGGATATTTTTTGTGTTCATTGATACATTGACGGAAGACGATGTGTCGTGTACCAAAATTTAGGTCAAGGTCAAAGGTTAAGGTCACTGTGACCCCAACATCAGGAAATCATCAAGTCACATTTTCATATGTCTGTCGAAGACGAGGTCATGTAATGCGATGTTGCGTTTTGTCCATTCATCCATTAACATTTGTTGTCCATGGGTTTTGTCTCTAGTTTCAAGGTATGGAATGGTATCAAATACCTTACTCGCATGGCGAAGAGGAGTCCTACATCAACTTGTCAAAGGTCAAGGTCACAGTCCCCCAAAACTGAATCAAGTTTAGCTGACCATATGTGTTAGGTTGGAATATTCAGAGTTCTCTCCCCTACATGTACATGGCATTTGTCCTGTGGAGTTGTCTGCCGTGTTTGAAACAGCTACATTTAGTTAAACTGTTGTGAAATAAAAATCATACATTTACTAATTTAACGGGGAGAGGGGTCCTTTATGAACTTCTTTCCTGTTTATCAACTCAAGAACAAACGTTTACTCCATCACTTTCTTCTTCCTTCATGAAAAATTCTCTCGTCTGAAAGAAATCCATTTGCAGGAAAACTACTATTTACTTGTGTTTGATTATTGTCAATTTTATTGTGGGATATGTGAGCTCTCGGTTCTTGCTCCAAGGTCACCTAGTTTCCAAGAGTTAAGCTCATTTTAGTTTATCATTCAATTTTAGATGTAATATATGTTACATTCTCAAAAGCACAAAATTGTAGACCTTTCTCTGGATTGCTAGCTACCAATTGGAATCAAGGCTATTAAACAACCTTGAAATTTGGACCAATGTAATTCCAGATATACGGGCGTATATTGAAGCCCCTTGGGCTCTTGTTTTTGAAGGGGCAGAAATTCGGCCCCAAATTAATCGCCCCTGAATGAAACCCTGGAACTTCCACTGGTCTTTAAATTTGACAGCCTCACTTTGATGTAGTACAAGTACAATTCTACAGTAACCCACCTTATTCAGATAAGAATAAGATGAGGAATGGAGCCTGTTTTGATTCATAGCCTTACCTGTACCCGTACCTCTTCTCTATCACTCCTCTATACTTAACTCCTTATACATTTGTTATACTCATCTGTACATAGGTTCATGTAGGACATGATCCTGTTGGTGTTATTGTACATGTATATTGGTATAAAGTCTGATATCACATTCTACTTCACACATGTTTTCCTGTGTTGTTAGATTGGCTAGATTATCAATATCAGGGCCCATATGATGTCCTGTTAGCAAGCAAGCATGTATAATCAGTTAGAACAATCAAATATGAAGCAATTTGATGTATCTACAACATACTACTATAAATTCTCTACACTATAATAATGTTCAAGTGTTTTAGTTACATGTAGGATTTGAAAACCGAGTGTCTTAAAGACCCAGAGACCCATGACTATCCCCCCCCCCCCCAACTCCCCAACTTTAGTGTTGGGGATACCATATTAAGTGGACAGTTGATCATCAAGGCTGTAAAACACATGTGCATCTGCCCATCTGCAATGAGGGCCAGAATGCAAACACAGTCAATCTGGGGGAAATGTCCCAATTACATAATCAAATCCCTACAGTTATGGGGACTTTTCATCTTGTGTTTTAACTAGGTATTAACTAACACTTAACAAGTTATTATGATATTATCCCCTCAGTATTACATAGCCTCCATGCTCTATATTGTGGGGAGTCCTTGCTTGGAGCCAGAAGGTGTATAGGATCTATATAGGCACGTGCCTTTGTCACCCTGCCCTGACTCTGGTTTCTATTTCCGTTCATTCTTCAGCTTTGTTGAGGCTGGCAGTGTTTATTATGTACAGATGTAGATTTGTGTATAACAGGGGTAGGATGTGTCTGTAATATCCAGGATAAATCTGAGTGAAGCTACAAGCTGGGACCCTCACTTGGGGATGACTAACACATCGATCACTCAACTAAATAACCAGGAATAATATAATTATTATACAACACCAGTGACCTAGATTTGTTCAATAACTTGCTGCAAAACTGTTTAGTTAGTGTACATAGTTATACTAAGTAGATATAAGTAAATCCTGAGTAGTTTTGCTTAGTTCCTCAGGATGGGGCTGAGCTCATCAACCCCGGCGCCAGATGAAGGTAATGGTCTCGTCACCAACTTGTATTCATCATGTTTTGCTTTCTGTATTGTGGATTGTTACATACATGTACATGTATGTGTATCGGTTGAACTAACAGATAAGTATAGTGATGTTCAGTGGCAGTCCCGATATTCAATCTTAAAAGTAAAAAGACACTTTATTATACATGCAGTGAATATATATATAAACTTGATGTAATTTGTACATGATCTCATGCATCAGTGAATATATATATAAACTTGGTGTAATTTGTACATTGATCTCATGCATCAGTGAATTGCTATTTTCATGTCAGTCTCCTTGTACATGTATGTACACGGATGCATCTTAGACGAAAACATCACTCTTCTGATATCCCACATGGTCGACATTTTGAATTTACCCATGATCCTCTGCTTGAGGGGTCATGCAATTATGCTTGAAATTATCCCAATATGAGAAACTACAAAGTCACAGATTGTCAGTTATCAAGTTTTTTCGTTCCAGTGATAGGAGCCCCGCCCCTCCCCCTCGATACAGTCTAACCTTTCTATAACTTTTGGGGAACCAAATTTGAACCACTGACTTTCAGTCTTATAAAGAGTTTACATATATATGCATTTATTAATGTGGGTACACATTATCCACCTTACATCAGATTCAATGCTATATTGAGGCACCTTATAGAGAGACTATACAAAGTTGCATGTTAAAAGGCGGGTGGTTGGGTGAGTTCAGGTTCCTGTTGCTTCAATGCATTTTGCTGAGAAGCAACAGGAACTTGATAATGTGGTGTCTAGCACTGTAATATCACTTGTCTTTATTGCACCATGTAAGCGTCCTAGCTGTCTCTGTCTTGTGCACTGTCTTCAGTGTTTTTGTAGGGTGGATGGAGGGTGTCTGGTTCCATGCTGCTTCAAAGATTTCTTCTTTGAAGTAGCAGGAACACAACTGGGCTGGGTGGTGCTTAGTTGGTTCGTCGTGATATAGCTGAAATATTGTTGAAAGCGATGTTGAATTCTATTTACTCACTCACACCATGCATTATAAAAGACGAAAATTTGAAGGTTTACCATGATATCAGGGGCAGAGAACTTGTGAATTGAAGGTCAAAAGTGCATGGTCAGTGGAACCCCATACCGTAAAAGATTTTGAACATTACATGTAGTTGCATTGTTTGTGACAACTGGGTTGAAGACTGATCAAATTCTGGATGGGTTAAAGGTCAAGGTCATTAGGCTCTAAATACACCATGGAATTGATTAGAAACTTACATCAATTTAATGTATGGTAAAAATATGGTACATGTACGCGCAAACCAGGACCTGATTGAGGAGTTCAATTACAAGCGTCTAGTCCGTCATTCATAATCCAGCCGTCGTCCATTAGAGAATATCCGCGTCCATAATCCAAAGACCTATTCCATTTTCCACATAACAGTATTAGCACCAAATTCAAAAAGACAATCATAGTATACATAAACATAGGCTTGTTTCCTGCAAGAGAGAAGCGGTCAACAGTTTTCAATGATGCCGGCAAGACATCATGATGTTCCAAAAATATCAAATCCGTATCGCTGATCAGTATTCTTAATCCATAATATTCGTTATAGAGTCGTCATCTAAAAAAAAAAGATGTATCTCAGTCACGCTTTGATTGTTCATATGAGTACCATGAAGATCTTGAAGTACATGGGTTCATACGGCCCCTAGCCCCGGGTTAAGCGGAATTAGACACAAGTTACGAAACGTAGCGCCATAGATCTTGCACGCTACGTTCGTATTTTGCTATCAGCATGCGATATGTATCGCCAAATTTGAGAAACTTTGAGTGGAGGCGCTTGGTGGAATAGCCCTGTTTTATAAGTTTCTGCAACAATGTTTTGTGACGTTGATTAAAATCATCACATTTAACACAGGATCTAGCAAATGCTACTAAGCGAGATATGTATACGCCATATGCAGGTCCCACTGGAATATTACTATCCAGAAAGGGATAGTTTACGATGTCGAAATTGTAATCATCTCTTTTGTCATAAAGTCGACGAGAGAGAATGCCCGCTTCATTTTTATAGAGATAGAGATCTAAATAAGATGTGCCTGTAGGGCTATCTGTAGTTTCCTTCAAATCCAGTGAAGGTGGATATATATCCTTCACTGCGTCATTTATATAGCGATTATCCACAGCGAGAAGATCGTCTATATAGCGTTTGGTGAATGAGAAGGAACGGGCTTTGAATGGATCGGTTTTTGAAAGCGCCTGCATATAGTCATATTCATAAGAGAACAGATACAGGTCAGCCAACAGGGGTGCACAATTAGTACCCATTGGAATACCTATATGCTGCTGATATATTGTGTTGCCAAATTTCACATAGATATTTTTAATGAGAAATTCAAGCAACTCTATAAACAAGGAAACATCCCATGAATGATATCTCTTGTATGTAGTCGAGCTAAAGAATGCTTTATGGCTTCCGACATTAATATATCTACGATCAGTTTTCTTGAACACAGATACTATTAATGAACTTAGACGGTCAATAAGGTCCTGATGAGGGATTGTAGTATAGAGAGTCGAGAAATCCCATGTGGATACATGTCTGTACGGTATGTGACCTTTAGCATCAAGCTCTTCCGTAAGACATTTTGAGTTTTTCAATATCCACATACATTCAACGCCAGAGTTCTTAGAAATAATGTCACTCGGTCACTTCAAGATTTGCTCATTTATGAACGTTGTGCAACATTTTCACACATCATACTTGCCCTAGAAAATAGCGCTCATGTTGATTTTGTTACCGAAAATCAAAATTAATACACCAGTAATCGGGATCAAATTGATGTTGCAGAGCAGTGCTGTTTCCTCTGCTTATAATTTACATGTAAATCCATTCATCTCTGCCCCTTCTGTTCAACACATCAATGTTATCAGACATATGTTTGTTGGTGTGAGACCCATTGTTGTACATCGTATAGTCAAATGGAGAGTGGAATCCATAGATCTTGGTGATATGCCTATTTGATCTTTCCTCCCTGTAACAGAATCATCTGGTATGTCTGGTCACTGTGCTCCTCAACCATTAAGTCTGTCTGAACTACATGATGGTACATGTACCTGGTGAGATTGTGCAATATAAGACACATCTGCCTTGTACACTATCATTGACTATGTCAGACAGTAATACCATATTGGATCATTCAGAATGGATGATATGTACATGTACATGTCAATGTGATTATTGATATTGCAGTAAACAATCCATTTATTTGATCACTCTAATTGTACCGAGGCCCCGAAAACTGTGTTGTTGTGAAAACTAGATTACAGGTTGCTGAGAAAGGGGTAGAGAATTGGCAACCACATACATGTACATGATCAAAGCATTAGAAACTCATGTCTACATTAACTAGGTGTACATGTAGCTGTATGATGTCTAAAGAGTCCATACATGTACCCTACATGTACCCTACATGTACCATACATGTACCATACATGTACCCATACATGTACCATACATGTACCATACATGTACCATACATGTACCCATACATGTACCATACATGTACCATACATGTACCATACATGTACCATACATGTACCCTACATGTACCATACATGTACCCTACATGTAGGTCAATATGACTCAATGGCAACACGAATTTGAATGAAAATGAAATGATATGCACTAGAGCAGTCATGTATTTTCTGCTGGAAAAGCAGCATGTGTGTAACATGATTGCCCCCAGACTACAGAGTACATGTGCGACCGACTGCAGTTTACGTTTTCACTTTCATGACCTCTGCCAATACTGGTTACAACTTGATCAATATGAGTTCAACTCAGCCAATACAGGTTACAATTCGGCCAATACGGTTTACAACTCTGCGAATACTGGATCAGCCAATGGTGGTTGCTTGATGATGATACATATAAGGTAGCCATTTTTGTTGTATTCGAGCAATAACATGCACAATCAATTAATAAACCTGGCTATTGCTATTGATCTGTTTCCATGCACTACCTGTTCAGGACATCATATTATGTAAGATTCACTTTCCATGTGAGCGCAGTGTATTTAAATATCCAATCAGTCACAGGCGTGCTATGTATACACTAAGTAGCAGACCTATCAACTCTCACACATTCGGTTTCTGTCTAACCTGCTTATGCAGCTATATTGAAATCTCACAAAGCATGAGAATTCTGTGGAAATTATTTCACCAGGAATCTCTCAAAATTGTGCCAGAGTTTGCAAAATGGAGATGAAAAAGGAGTAGAATTTACTGGAATGGATTAAAGAGTACGGGTACCCATTTAAAAGTTTTGTGAAGGCTGAAATGTTAATGTTTCGTTGTATGATATGTGAAAAACAAATGCGAAAAATTAGATTTATACGAGACCTAGAACTTCACATATTCCAGGAGCTCGTATTCCGAAGTTGATCTTCTCATCATACCTTGGCAAAATTAACATGAGGGTGAGACTCACAAAGCCCCTCGGCTTCCCCGAAGCAGTTGAGAAATATGCTGAGAATGTGCAACATATTTTAACTATACATGTATTTACTAATCATCCAGAATTTACCTTTTTAGAGATTATCATTTTTAATTCTGCATATGTAACAGCTTCATTCAAGCATATATCACAAAATCATAGATTAATATACAAAAAGGGTCATAACTCTGTAAAATAAGGGTCGAGACGAATAATATTTTGTAGGCTTCTACAATACAAGTCTAATAAGTTTCCCAAATTTGGTACATGTAGCTGTATCAAACACAGTTCTTCAGATATAACTGGTTATATTCAAGCATATCCATGATTATTTACACCGAAAAGAGGCACAACTCCATAAAATAAGGGCCAAGGCGACCAATTTTTTGTTGGTTTCTAGAATACAACTATATAAATATATAATTCCAAAATATTGTAGCTGTATGGAACACATTTCTGCATATATGGTTGGTTGCATTCAAGCATAAATGACAAAATTAGAAATTAATACATCTGTAAAGGGGCATAAAATATAGGCTGTGGGGAACCACTTTCGATAGGCTTTTGACTTATAACTAGATAAATAAGTGTTCAAAATTTGGTGGCTGTGTCTCGAGCGGTTTAGCCTACAATGGGGTAACGGATGGATGTACCTGACGATCACCATACCCAGAGGTCAAAATGGCCGAGGGGTAAAAATTGCTGTGGAAATTTCATAATGCATTGAACAGTCATATCCTGCACAAGGCTGCACTAGTAAATTTGATCATGATATACATGTTCCTGTCCTACTACTGACTCCTTGCTGTCAGCACCAATTAATTACTTTGGGGGATTTCTTTATTTAGCTTTAACATCCCATTCATGTTTGATGTCACATTCACATTATTTCTCAACATCACCCATTTTTGATGTCTTAGAGCCGAGTTGATGCCGTTGTTGTGAAGATGTCTTAGAGCTGAGTTGATGCCGTTGTTGGATTTTCTGATTAGCCGTCATCTTTGAACTCCGAACATTAATCCTGAAAATGAAATTTGCTTGGTAAATTCAAAGCTGATGAAATAATTTGCTTTCATAACAAAAAAATCCAAAGTGCATCATACTTTTTTTCAGAAAAAAAAATAGAAATGGAATTCACAATCCAGCAAAATTATATAAATTTTCAAGTACATTTAATTCAGAAGCAGAATTTGGTTGATCAGCCCATTCTCATGACATCAGATTGTATACCTCATACTGTCAGATATACCCTCTGATTGCATTGGAGATAAAACAGGGCATGCAGCTTATCTGTGCATGATCCTCAGCGAATCAGCATCTTATGTTACTATGAAGCAGAGAGAGCTCAACAAGCTAGGTGTTGTAAGTGCTCTAAGTCAAATGAATTGTTCATTCTTTCGCAAGATAGACTGGATGCATTTTGCATTTCTCTCATTTGCAGAAAGTCTCTTCTTTTGTCAGTCTAAATCAATGACTGCGCATGAGCACCACATTTTTTTTTGTCTATTCGTGTCAGAGGGTGTTACACTGACAGTTTGGGAGGTTACAAACTCTGACAATATGAGAATGGATCAGCTGTACAATTTTACACTTCATCATATCAATCAATAACGGCAGAATCATTCATACATGTACATTGTAAGAAGGACAATCAACGCTGACGTCAAAGCTACATGTACAAGCAGAGTCGGCTAAAAATGGGAAGAACGGTCCATATAATAATGAATATATAACTACATAAGGTGTCCTATTACACAATTTTCTGATCTGATAGAACCTAATGGTGATCAATGAATGATTGACCTAGTTAAGTCCCAGGCAGTCCTTATATATGTATCACATGGGCCAGTACATATAGAGTCTGTAGTTACGGGATTCCTACATGGAATACTTCCTTCTACCATTTTCACGAGTTTGTGATCATACTGAGTGCTTAATATAGCACATTCACATGTAAGTCGGACAGAGAAATGGGTTCTGTGAAATATTTAAATATATTGTGGAGCATACACATGCTGTTGATTGGTTTGGCTAATAGTTGAGGTGGCAGAGTGCCATTGTGTGTGTACAGACTGTAGAAATAGCTCTATAGATTCTGTTGATTGATCCAACAGACCAGCATGTACAGACTTGGTCAAAACCACAGGCAGGGTCTCCTGTACTGTGTCCTTAATACATGGTCTTCATGATTGAGGTATGAAGTTTAGAATAGCTTATAACTAATCCTCTATAATTTGATCAGTATTGTGTATTACAGCATTATATCCCAGGTGAAACATAACACAGCTGATGTTCCTGTCAATATTACATAGATGTTAGGATACAGTGTACATGTACACTCTCCAGAATCGAGAGTAAACAGCTGTTCATATCCTCGTCCATTTACATGAATGTGTTCACTGTTCACCTCTGACTTTTGACGATATTCATGACGTTTTGTAATGAAAATGTTGGATATTTCTCTTGTACTTCCAGCCAAGACTCAGGTGAAGGATAAAACACCCAACGCTCCAAATTCTACTAAACAAGGGTAAGTAGGATATACTTATATATCGTGTATTATATTGACAATGTGTCTTGTGTACAATTCATTCGTGTCTAGTGTGTCTAGTCACAATTAGTATTGTCAAATCAACATACTTGGATGAAAGTTCATATAGTTTATGGATCATTGAATTCAGAGACATTTTACATACATGTACAACTATGCATGTACATTTAGCAGTCCATGATTCAGTTATATGGCTTGTTGCAAATATGTGCATCCTCTGGTCACTGTTTGTAGACATGTAAATATTCGTTATTAGGAGTCTTTCACACAATTACATTTACATGCTGAATGTACCTCACTATCATTTTTACCCCTCAGCCTATTAGGCTGCGGGGTCTTGTCGTTGGCATGTACGTCCGGTCGTCCGGTCGTTCGGCCGGTCGTCCGGTCGTCAACAATTCTTGTGATCGATCTAGAAACCGAACCGTTGCTTCTAGAGACTTCAAATTTGGTATACAGAATTGTTGGGTGGTCAACCACAAGCCTATTGAATCTGGACCCGATTGGTTGGAAACTTTGGCGGCCATCTTTAATTTATGCGAAACCATCACAGCTTTCTCGTTACCAAGCTTTTTTTAGAACGACTTACCCTAGGCACACCAAACTTGCCGTGCACATCCCTATGCTCATGACCCAGAACCTTATTGAATCTGGACTCGATTGGGTGGAAACTTTGGCGGCCATCTTTAATTTATGCGAAACCATGAATCTTGTGTATCTCGGAAACCATTTTGCTGTTCAGTGTGAAACTTTGTAGAGATTATCGATACATCAAGAAACTTTGAAGGAATGACCAAACCAGTTTCCTGATTAGGTGAAAGCCTTGGTGGCCATCTTTAATTTATGCAGAATCTTTAATGATGTATTTCTTTGATACCATTGAAGTGTTCTATACGAAACTTCTTGTTACCAAGCTTTCTTTAGAACGACTTACCCTAGGCACACCAAACTTGCCGTGCACATCCATATGCTCATTACCCAGAACCCTATTGAATCTGGACCCGATTGGGTGGAAACTTTGGCGGCCATCTTTAATTTATGCGAAACCATGAATCTTGTGTATCTCGGAAACCATTTTGCTGTTCAGTGTGAAACTTTGTAGAGATTATCGATACATCAGGAAACTTTGAAGGAATGACCGAACCAGTTTTCCTGATTAGGTGAAAGCCTTGGCGGCCATCTTTAATTCATGCAGAATCTTTAATGATGTATTTCTTTGATACCATTGAAGTGTTCTATACGAAACTTGGTATACAGCATCGATGTATCAAGAGACTTGACTTGCACTGAATAACCACATAAATTCTTCTGAGAGGCGGGAAGGATGGCCGCCCATTTTTAATTTATGCAAAATCATTAATGATCTCTATATCTGATACCGTTTAAGTGCTCGATATAAAATTTGGTAAACATCATCGATGCAGCAAGATACTTATGATGAATGACAGAACTGGTTTCTCTGATTGGGTGGAAATCTTGGTGGCCATCTTTAATTTATGCAAAATCTTTAATGATATATATCTCGGATACCATTTAAGTGTTCTATATGAAACTTGGTGTACAGCATCGATGTATCAAGACACTTGCAATGAAGATCAGTTCCTCTAAATGACCGGAAGGATAGGCGGCCATCTTTAATTTATGCAAAATCATTAATGATCTCTTGATACCGTTCAAGTGCTCGATGTAAAATTTGATATACATCATCAGTGCATCAAGAAACTTACGATGAATGACAGAACTGGTTTCTCTGATTGGGCGGACTTTCTACATCACTAGGGAGCCACTGTTCAGCGACTAATGTTGTCATACTTGGAGACTTCAACAATGACTTTGCTGTCGACTCGGCTGAAACAACCAAGATATCTTCTTCGAAGAGCATGGGCTCTTTCCCTTAATCCCCACCCCAACCACAGATCTTAGGACAACCATTGACCAGATTTTCACCAATTTCAAACTCACAGATATACAATTTGATGTCCATGAAACATATTATTCATATCACAAGGCTGTTCGGATTGCCATCCACCCATCTTCATCCTCTGCTTGATCACAGATGGAAAGAGACAGACAATCAACAGGTACACAGGGATTCATACAGTTATTGCTATCAAAGACTTTTATTATTGTTTAGATTATTATTAGGGTTCAAAGCCAAAATGGCTTGAAGCCTTTTGTTTTTGTTCAGAATATTTCTGTTCTTCCGCCATATTTTTCGCACACGCTATGTCAAAATATTTATTATAATCCTTCAATGCATCCAACATCCCACACTGAATTTATCATATTGTAATCTTTTACAAGCCACTGCTAAAGCATCTTCTGCATTCAACCAAATCTTTCAGGCTTTTACATATGCATTTTTCATTCATTGTGTACCAATATACACTGACTAAAACTGTCTGGCTGAGGGGTTGTTGCACCTTTTAGGTGCTGCCTCATGTTCATGATGAAATAATCCAGTTTCCGGATTATAAAGTTTCTTTTCGATAAACTCTTATTTTATTCAGATTTCTGTATGGTTACCGGTAATTTTTAGTATTCCTGTATATTCTCTTCCATTTCTGTTAGTTCTGTTTATTCTGTTACATTGTTTCTGTCTATTTTGTTACATTTTTTATCTTTTCTGTTACATGTACATTGTTTCTGTCTATTTTGTTACATTATTTTTCTTCTCTGTTACATGTACATTGTTTCTGTCTATTTTGTCACATTATTATGCCCCCCCCCCTCTAACTTGAGGGGGGCATATAGCGATCGCTTTGTCCGTCCGTCTGTCCGTCCGAATTTCTTGTCCGGGCAATATCTCGGTTAATATTTGATGGACAGGATCGAAACTTGCATGGAATGTGGCCAGTGGCTCGTAGTTGTGCAGCGTGGAGTTTTTTCCGAGTTCCGGTATAATTTTCAAGAGTTATGGCCCTTTTTCTGAAATCTCTGTGAATGGGACTTGTCCGGGCTGGATCTTGGTTAATATTGTATGGACAAGTATGAAATTTGCATGATATGTGGTCAATGACCCACAGTTGTGCAGCGTAAAGTTTCTCCACGTTTCGCTTATATTTTCAAGAGTTATGGCCCTTTGTTCCTGAATTCTCCGTGAATTGGGACTTGTCCGGGCTGGATCTCGGTTAATATTGTATGGACAATTATGAAATTTGCAGGATGTGTGGTCAGTGCCCTGTAGTTGTGCAGCGTGAATTTTCTCCGCGTTTCGCATATATTTTCAAGAGTTATGGCCCTTTTTTCTTCAAATCTTTGTGAATTGGAACTTGTCCGGGCTGGATCTCGGTGAATATTGTATGAACAATTATGAAATTTGCAGGATATGTGATCAGTGCCCTGTAGTTGTGCAGCGTGAAGTTTCTCCGCGTTTCGCATATATTTTCAAGAGTTATGGCCCTTTTTTCTTCAAATCTTTGTGAATTGGAACTTGTCCGGGCTGGATCTCGGTGAATATTGTATGAACAATTATGAAATTTGCAGGATATGTGATCAGTGCCCTGTAGTTGTGCAGCGTGAAGTTTCTCCTCATTTCGCCTATATTTTCAAGAGTTATGGCCCTTTTTTCTTCAAATCTTTGTGAATTGGGATTTGTAGGGCTGGATCTCGGTGAATATTGTATGAACAAGTATGAAATACGCATGATATGTGGTCAGTGACCCATAGGTGTGTAGCGTGAAGTTTCTCTGTTTTCGGTTATATTTTCAAGAGTTATGGCCCTTTGTTTAAACCTAAGTGAATGGGATATATTTATTTGTCCAAGCTGGATCTCAGTCCATAACTGATTTGAACCAGGAAAATGGCTATATTATATGTTATTCTACATTCCAAAGCAGACAACATAGGTCCTGAAGTATGAAATTGCCCCAAAAACAGTGAATTGGGTACAAAATTCACTGATCGCTTCATAATTTCACCACAATATACTCCCAAGGAATGTAGGTCTCATAACCAGGTCACATTTTCGGATTTGGCGAAAGCCCTGGCGACCATCTTGCATCGAAGCATCGTATTATCACTTGTTGCTTGATATTTGAAATATGTATTATGTGAGACATGGCAAAAAAGTGACTGAAACAGAATTTTTATAATTATCCAAATTAGGCCTCCACCAACCAATAAAGAACAGAACAATGGCGGGGCAGTGTCGGATTAAAGTGGAAGGGGGGGGGGCATACAATTGAGCAATCTCTGATTGCTTCCTTCCTGTGTTTATCTTTTCTGTTACATGTACATTGTTTCTGTCTATTTTGTCACATTATTTATCTTTTCTGTTACATGTACATTGTTTCTGTCTATTTTGTCACATTATTTATCTTTTCTGTTATTTGACATACAAGTATTATAATATCCTGTATGTATATTGAGATACAGTGGCACATGGGGCACAGTGGGACAAGCCATCTAACTCCTATGTTAAGTACCGTACATGAATCACATTACATTATTATGAGCAGAAAGCTACCACCCCCATCATACAACACCTACATGTATGTATATTGATTGGAAGTAAAAATTATCAGAAGTCTTTGAACATTGAGGGGCAAAAAAAGTGTTTTTAAAACAAAGTAAATTTCCAGGACTCCGGATGATATCTTATTATGCCAAGTTTCCTGTGGTACTTCATTACAGTTTTGATATTATTGATAGAGGATGGACAAAGTCAAAGGTACAATTGTATGGATTTATTATCTCAGATACATGCTTACATAACAGAATAAAATCCTGTAGTACCCGGGGCTGAGGGTGGAGGATGGGGTGGTATGTTTGAGCTCCTTGACCACAGACAGTGGATCCCAGTTTTCATGAGATAGTTTGGGGTTTTTTTGGGGTTTTTTTTTCTCTCGGGGGGGATAGTTGACATTATGGAATGCTATAGTTGACATTATTGATCTCTGCTCAACCAGTGATGTAACTATTAACACTTGCACAGTCTACTGGGGCAATAGAAATTTGTACTTGCCCGACATGTCAAGTGGAATTGGTTCCAATCAGATAATTGCAGTGTCCAACCTTTCACCATAAACTCATGGTGGATGGAGAAATATCTTCCTAATTGTGCATCTGAACCAAATATATATCCCTATTAATATCTGCCTAATTGTGCATCTGAACCAAATATATATCCCTATTAATATCTGCCTAATTGTGCATCTGAACCAAATATATATCCCTATTAATATCTGCCTAATTGTGCATCTGAACCAAGTATATATCCCTATTAATATCTGCCTAATTGTGCATCTGAACCAAGTATATATCCCTATTAATATCTGCCTAATTGTGCATCTGAACCAAATATATATCCCTATTAATATCTGCCTAATTGTGCATCTGAACCAAGTATATATCCCTATTAATATCTGCCTAATTGTGCATCTGAACCAAATATATATCCCTATTAATATCTGCCTAATTGTGCATCTGAACCAAATATATATCCCTATTAATATCTGCCTAATTGTGCATCTGAACCAAGTATATATCCCTATTAATATCTGCCTAATTGTGCATCTGAACCAAATATATATCCCTATTAATATCTGCCTAATTGTGCATCTGAACCAAATATATATCCCTATTAATATCTGCCTAATTGTGCATCTGAACCAAGTATATATCCCTATTAATATCTGCCTAATTGTGCATCTGAACCAAATATATATCCCTATTAATATCTGCCTAATTGTGCATCTGAACCAAATATATATCCCTATTAATATCTGCCTATTTGTGCATCTGAACCAAATATATATCCCTATTAATATCTGCCTAATTGTGCATCTGAACCAAATATATATCCCTATTAATATCTGCCTAATGTGCATCTGAACCAAATATATATCCCTATTAATATCTGCCTAATGTGCATCTGAACCAAATATATATCCCTATTAATATCTGCCTAATTGTGCATCTGAACCAAATATATATCCCTGTTAATATCTGCCTAATGTGCATCTGAACCAAATATATATCCCTATTAATATCTGCCTCAGAGATGAAGCTTGTAACAGAACGAACTGGAATATTGGAATTGGAAAATATTGTCACAATTGAATATTTTCACGAGGCTCATTGATATTATAGGCACCATGTGAGGGCAACTCATTTACTGGATCTGATTCAGGGCAACCAGTTTAAACTTTTACCTGAAAAAGTTAAGTTACACCACTTTCAACAACTCCAAATGTACTATGGAATCTCTCAGAAATGGTACATTATGGGCTGCCCTGTAGCAGTTAATATTGTAAGATGGAGAAACAGACTGCATTGTGTATATCCTAAATGAACATTATACACATCTCTCTGGCTTTTTAGAAGGACCTGCATTTGGAGTAAGCTTGTTGATCAAATCCTTTCCATATCTGAAGTGGGATTATATACATATCTCTTTACCTACATATATACAATGAGCATTTCCCTGTTGGCAGTGCTGGGAAGTGACCTATAATACCTTCAATCAGTGCCAATAATATACATTGTTAATGTATTGAACAGCTCTTTTTGTGACTATACTTACATATATGTCTGAACTTGTTCTCTCAGAGTTCCAGTATTTCACCCACGGACTGTACAGATACTTCAATGGTCTATAGCTGTCTGCTGTTACACATTGTCTATGTGGCAGTGTTAAGAGGGAGCATGTGTTGGGCGGGTTGGGGGAAACGGGTTGCATGGCGTGTTCGCACGACCAGTGCCCATCGCGGTTCAATGGAGTGCTCAAGTACATCCATTCATCCATCCATCCATATTGCTATTAAATTTGGACATATGCAATGGCCATGATGTCTTTTATTCTGTCTACCTCTGTACTTTGAATGTATGACGAACACCCTCCCCACTAAAGAACCTCGAAAATACAATGTAGAAACCACATGGTCAACAATCAATACAGAAACATAAGCTAAACAGGAAGAGATGAGATTTTACCATGCAGATTTGTACATACAACATAAACTAATCAAGCAGAGCTACAAGTCTATGTCATTGTCATGTAGATAGTTCTGTAATCATGTAATACTGCATGATGATTTATATGGTAATTACCCATTCCAACTCGGACTGAATTCATAGACAGAAACCTCTCTCAATCATAACCACACTATACATACATCAGAAACCTCTCTCAATCATAACCACACTATACATACATCAGAAACCTCTCTCAATCATAACCACACTATACATACATCAGAAACCTCTCTCAATCATAACCACACTATACATACATCAGAAACCTCTCTCAATCATAACCACACTATACATACATCAGAAACCTCTCTCAATCATAACCACACTATACATACATCAGAAACCTCTCTCAATCATAACCACACTATACATACATCAGAAACCTCTCTCAATCATAACCACACTATACATACATCAGAAACCTCTCTCAATCATAACCACACTATACATACATCAGAAACCTCTCTCAATCATAACCACACTATACATACATGTATCAAATGTGGCAAATATTATGTTCCATAAATCAGCTTGTTGAGATGTCTTAGTTAAATTGTCAGAAACACACATGAGTTTTCTACTCTTCTCTCTCATGATCAATGTTTGTACAATCACCATTGTAATGCTGCTTGAATTCTTACACTTCCAAGTCCTTGTCTGCATGGAGATAACTTATACATGTTGTACCCATGAACATAGCTGGCATATTCATCCAATAAAATTGACAGATCTGATTATCACAGTTTGAGGCACTATAATAACTCAAACTTAATAATGTAATCTGAGGTGATGAGGCTGTAGTTATGTCCTTGTAGAAGTGATCATATACAGTTGAGCCTGACTTTTATTGAGTGGATTACAGATTGAGTGGATTGCCTGATTTCCATTGCCTAGCTCTCCTTAATGGATGTCAGTATTCAATATTCCACTGGTTCCAGGAGTATTTGAACACTGTTTTGCATGGTTTATTGGTATCAGAGATATTGACTCCCTAGAGTTTCTGGCCACTTCCGTCAGTCACTGAGCTGGCATGATAATCACATGAATACATGTATATGTGTACCACATGGCTGAGTCTTTGATAATGTTCATATAGTCGAGATGCTGACATAATTGTGTTAAATCCTATTGGGTCTGGTCAAAATTTCATAAGAATACCAGCATTTACTTGTATTTTAGTGAGAACTGATTGATTGGTCACATTGTAAGGTGTTTATGTCCAATTTGACAGGTTCACGTTCCTCAGATTAATAAACCTGATCTTGATGATTTCATTATTGTTGTACATACAGCTCTATAATCAAATCTCTGACATACCAGCATTGATCCATTCAAGCTTTCATTTGATTGGAATTTTCTCTAGGTACCTGTAGCAGGACCAAACTGTTCTATCATTCATTTCTAACAATAGGGGCTGATATATGGTATACCTATTACATGTCCAGTTAGGCAAGGATTTATATGTGTAGGTATACATATATTTTTTTTGGTGGGGGGATAAATTTACAGAATATAAAATCTAATTTTACTTGTTCTACATTTGTATTTGCAGGGATGGTTTGCTTATGCAGATGAACACCCCTCCAACAGAGTCAAAGAAAGGGTCATCCAAACAGACCAAGCACCCAGCAGCCAAACGACTGGAGCAGCATGTGGACGGGTCAGCGGAGGTCAGTGGAGCCAGAGAGGTGGACCGGATCTATGCCATGAGTCCACACACTGGAGAAAAGGTGAGAAGGAAAAGGGGCAGTTTGATATTTGAGATAGTGATGACTATAGACTTGATAGTTGCTGAGTATATTGATGATCTGATTGACATTTGTCTATGTACTGGATTTGTCATGCAAAATGACAACTATAAATCTGAGTGTAGCAGTTTTTAACCCTCGGCCATTTTGGCCTCGGGGTATTGTCGTCGCCATGTACGTCCGTCCGTTACCGCATTTTAGGCAAAACCGCTTGAGACACAACCACCAAATTTTCAACACTTATTTATCTAGTGCTAAACCAGACGCCTATTGAAAGTGGCTCCCCTCGGCCCATATTTTACAGAGTTCTGCCCCTTTACAGATATATTAATTTTTATTTCTGTCCTATATGCCTGAATGTAACCAGCTAATCTGCAGAACTGTGTTCGGTATAGCTACTATATTTTGGACACTTATTTATATTGTTGTATTCTACAAGCCAACAAAGGATTACTCGCCTCGGCTTATGGAGTTCTGCCCCTTTCTGATGTAATAATGTCCGATTTTGTTATTTGTAGCTGAATGTCCAAGTTATTTCTGCAGATCCGTGTTAGGTACAGCTTATTGGTCTCGGTTCTTATGTCACAGAGTGCTAAGTCAGACGCCTATCGAAAGTGGCTTCCCTCGGCCCATATTTTACAGAGTTCTGCCCCTTTAAATACAGATATATTAATTTCTATTTCTGTCCTATATGCCTGAATGTAACCAGCTATATCTGCAGAACTGTGTACGGTATAGCTACTATATTTTCGAAACTTATTTATATTGTTGTATTCTACAAGCCAACAAAGGATTACTCGCCTCGGCTTATGGAGTTATGCCCCTTTCTGATATAATAATCTCCGATTTTGTTATTTGTAGCTGAATGTACAAGTTATTTCTGCAGATCTGTGTTAGGTACAGCTTATTCGTCTCGGTTCTTATTTCACAGAGTGCTAAGTCAGACGCCTATCGAAAGTGACTTCCCTCGGCCCATACTTTACAGAGTTATGCCCCTTTACAGATATATAAATTTTTATTTCTGTCCTATATGCCTGAATGTAGCCAACTATATCTGCAGAACTGTTTGGTATAGCTACTATATTTTGGAAACTTATTTATATTGCTGTATTCTACAAGCCAACAAAGGATTACTCACCTCGGCTTATGGAATTATGCCCCTTTTGGATGTAATAATCTCCGATTTTGTTATCTGTAGTTGAATGTCCAAGTTATATCTGCAGATCCGTGTTCGGTACAGCTTATTCGTCTCAGTTCTTATTTTACAGTAGTGCCAAGTCAGACGCCTATCAAAAGTGGCTCCCCTCAGCCCATACTTTACAGAGTTATGTCCCTTTACTGATATATTAATTTCTATTTCTGTCCTATATGCCTGAATGTAACCAACTATATCTGCGAAACTGTGTTCGGTATACATGTAGCTACTATATTTTGAAAACTTATTTATATTGCTGTATTCTACAAGCCAACAAAGGATTACTCGCCTCGGCTTATGGAGTTATGCCCCTTTCGGATGTAATAATCTTCGATTTTGTTATCTGTAGCTGGATGTACAAGCTATATCTGTAGATCTGTGTTCGGTACAGCTTATTTGTCTCGGTTCTTATTTTACAGTGTGCTAAGTCAGACGCCTATCGAAAGTGGCTCCCCTCGACCCATATTTTACAGAGTTATGCCCCTTTACAGATATATAATTTTTCTATTTCTGTCCTATATGCCTGAATGTAACTAAGTACCAGTATATCTTGATCATCCCACATAGAACTATCTCTTCCCCAATGCACACTACACATGGGTCTCAATCACTTGGGGAAAGCCGAGGGTTTTTGATTAGATCAATCTCATGTCTTGTATAGATCTCTGACTGACGAAGTAAACTTTGTCTTATGGCCTTTAACTCTCACAGAAGATTCAATGAGAAATACAAAGTACTACAGATGAGAGCCCATGGATTCTTTCTTCATATAATCATGAAAATAATGAAAAAAAAGTCATGGCAGTTTGTTGGTAGGTAACAATAAACATGAATGTGGGTCTATCCTCAATACAAATTATTTATGCTTGACTTGTTTAGTGATCAATTGGAACTTATTGTATTATCTCCCTTACAAGATTTGTCACCGAAAATTAGAGAATTTTGAAGACTTACAGATTCTATGTTACAGATCGAGTTGTTTATATGGAAGCTCACCTCTTGCAAACCATGATGGATTTAATGATTAGAAAACCTCGCAAGGAACCAACCAAAAGCAGATAGACATGCTGAATTAGCCTCAGCTTGAACACTTTACAGTTTCTTCATCATGGCGATAAAACCTGCTCATGGCAGAATTGTAATGGATTGAATATATTGATACATGTACATACATGTATAGCAACAGTAATCTGGTCTGGTATGGTTTCTGCTTTTGTCCCAATGAACACAGCAGCCTGCACAACATAACACCACCGGATAATATAATGCATTTAAGATCTCATAATATTGTATCTGTGTTTATCATGTATATGAAGGTTTCAAAGATTGCCCCTACTCTGGATGTGGCAGTGCTGCGATCTGCTTCATTTCTGTTGTGTGCCACACACTTGATTCTTGCCTCTTTCTTCCCTTGAGTTTTGGATATTTAGTTATTGTTCCTATACTTTCTGTCTTTGTTTCTCTACCTTGCCCGCTACCTTTGCTGTCGCTGTAAGGATGTTGATGAGAGTGAACTTAAGCGGCAGTACTCTATACCAGAGATGCCACCTGCAATGAGTGACTCCTGGTTTGACCAGGTTAATACATTCAAGGAAATGGAGGAGTCCACCATGTCCCAGGATTCAGTCGATGTCTTCTCAGACTGGTCTCCTGCACAGGGGTATACTGATGGAGCCCCATTACAGTATGATGATCGTACACGAAGAAGCAGTAGCCAAGATGTTGAGCAGGATGTACGTATGATAGCTTGGCTCCTGTGATGACAGCATGGTTTGATTTGAATCCACCGAGTATGAATGCATTCAACTGGCCTGATATGGAATTTTATCAAACTCTTCTGTCGTGATACAGAATGTTATCACACTGCCTGCCGAGGTTGATATAGAATGTTATCACACTGCCTGCCGAGGTTGATATAGAATGTTATCACACTGCCTGCCGAGGTTGATATGGGATTTTATCCTCTCTCTCCTGTCCTCATACAGAATGTTATCCCTCTGGTCTGATATGGAATTTCCTCTCTCTGCCTTTTTCAACTGATGTGGAATGTTGTCTTGTCTTCATGCCCCAGGATGCATATATACCTTCTTAGTGCATATTGTTTAAACTACCCTGCCAGAGATGGAATTTATGACTATAATGCTGGCAGTAAAATGTTATCTTGGTCAGTCCAATGATAAAATATGTGTGCATGACAATCTTGAAACTGATGGCCGTAATTGCAGTGTACATGTAGTTCACATGATGTGGCATTGAAATTCTTCACCCCAAAGCCATGATACATGTAACTAATCCAAAGATGGAATTATAATATCGAAGGGTGTGTCCTGATAACATTTTATCACCTGGTTTTTCTGGGGTAAACTATTGGGGCTTGTTTCCTGTATTGAATCTCGTAACATGGTCATTTCTGGAATGAAGTAATTTACAGGTGGGAATGTATGCGGTTCAGTTTGGAGTTTTATGCGTCTCGTGAAATACTCAAGTGAGTACAATGTTTCACAGCTGAAACCATCTTTCCATAGTTCAGAATTAATGTTAACCATGCCATACAAAAAATTTTAAAAAGTGGATTATGTAATACAATGAACAGCATTTTGAGTTTGAGCGAATATACCTGTCAGTGTAATAGAACTGAACCTGTTGAATGATGAAACACAAGCTGTGTATGTATGCCACTAACACAAGTTGCATGTGTGCCACTAACATGTACATGTAAGATGTATGTATACATGTTGTGTGCCACTAACATGTACATGTAAGATGTATGTATACATGTTGTGTGCCACTAACATGTACATGTAAGATGTATGTATACATGTTGTGTGCCACTAACATGTACATGTAAGATGTATGTATACATGTTGTGTGCCACTAACATACATGTAAGATGTATGTATACATGTTGTGTGCCACTAACATACATGTAAGATGTATGTATACATCTTGTGTGTCACTAACATGTACATGTAAGATGTATGTATACATGTTGTGTGCCACTAACATGTACATGTAAGATGTATGTATACATGTTGTGTGTCACTAACATGTACATGTAAGATGTATGTATACATCTTGTGTGCCACTAACATGTACATGTAAGATGTGTGTATACATGTTGTGTGCCACTAACATACATGTAAGATGTATGTATACATCTTGTGTGTCACTAACATGTACATGTAAGATGTATGTATACATGTTGTGTGCCACTAACATGTACATGTAAAATGTATGTATACATGTTGTGTCACTAACATGTACATGTAAGATGTATGTATACATGTTGTGTGCCACTAACATGTACATGTAAGATGTATGTATACATGTTGTGTGCCACTAACATGTACATGTAAGATGTATGTATACATGTTGTGTGCCAATAACATGCACATGTAAGATGTATGTATACATGTTGTGTGCCACTAACATGTACATGTAAGATGTATGTATACATGTTGTGTGCCACTAACATGTACATGTAAGATGTATGTATACATGTTGTGTGCCACTAACATGTACATGTAAGATGTATGTATACATGTTGTGTGCCACTAACATGTACATGTAAGATGTATGTATACATGTTGTGTGCCACTAACATGTACATGTAAGATGTATGTATACATGTTGTGTGTCACTAACATGTACATGTAAGATGTATGTATACATGTTGTGTGCCACTAACATGTACATGTAAGATGTATGTATACATGTTGTGTGCCACTAACATGTACATGTAAGATGTATGTATACAAGTTGTGTGCCACTAACATGTACATGTAAGATGTATACATGTGGTGTGCCACTAACATGTACATGTAAGATGTATGTATACATGTTGTGTGCCACTAACATGTACATGTAAGATGTATGTATACATGTTGTGTGCCACTAACATGTACATGTAAGATGTATACATGTTGTGTGTCACTAACATGTACATGTAAGATGTATGTATACATGTTGTGTGCCACTAACATGTACATGTAAGATGTATGTATACATGTTGTGTGCCACTAACATGTAAGATGTATGTATACATGTTGTGTGCCACTAACATGTACATGTAAGATGTATGTATACATGTTGTGTGCCACTAACATGTACATGTAAGATGTATGTATACATGTTGTGTGTCACTAACATGTACATGTAAGATGTATGTATACATGTTGTGTGCCACTAACATGTACATGTAAGATGTATGTATACATGTTGTGTGCCACTAACATGTACATGTAAGATGTATGTATACATGTTGTGTGCCACTAACATGTACATGTAAGATGTATGTATACATGTTGTGTGCCACTAACATGTACATGTAAGATGTATGTATACATGTTGTGTGTCACTAACATGTACATGTAAGATGTATACATGTTGTGTGCCACTAACATAGAATTGTTTCAATTCAGTGAAGACTGTTTGTTGCCATGAGTATGAGAGAGAATGCTTAGAATATGCAACTACAACTATAGGTAGTGTTGGATTTTATATACCATACTAGTAGGATACAGAAGATCTTCTAGAGCTTACACGACACATATATACTGTCTGGTGCATTGACAAATCCATCTGTAGGCTGTCCTGTCTAGATACCACGTTCATACTGCTACTGTTACTAGTATGTCACAGTGGGGCATGGACATTATTCTATGACTGCATCTGTATCTCTAATACATCCAAACCTGCATCTTTCTGCACTCAACCTAATCTTGTGGACTGCAGATTGGTCGAGCACAGTTTACATGTACAGTTTGGTCAACTGTCTTGACTGTTTCATCTCTATTCTGCCATGATTTGGTTTGTTCTCCATTCTGTCATGATTTGATATTTTTTGGATCTTCATGGATGCACGTTACTCTCTTTGTTCCCTCACGATTCATACTGTTTTGCTTGTCCCTGGGTGAAGTGGCCTGTTACCCCTCAGCCCATAGGGCTGTGGGGTTGTGTCGTTGCCATGTACGTACGTCCGTCCTAGCGTCCGTCCGTCCTAGCGTCCGTCCGTCCGTCCGTCAACATTTTCTTGTCCGCTAAATATCTTCAGATCTATGAAGTCGGGCCTGACCAAACTGACCAGATGGCTATGATGATGTCATGATTTTTAATTATTTTTTTTATTATTTATTGATGGCATAGCTTTTGCACTGTTATCTATGCCCATCAACATGTTCTTGTCCGCTGAATATCTGCAGATCTATGAAGTCGGGTCCGACCAAACTTTGGTGAGAGCTTCCTGAATGTTGACAGATGAAATGATTAGATTTTCAGATGGCTATGATGATGTCATGATTTTTAAAAAAAAAAATTATTATTTATTGATGGCTTAGCTTCTGCACTGTTATCTATGCCCATCAACATGTTCTTGTCCGCTGAATGTCTGCAGATCTATCAAGTCGGGCCTGCCCAAAATTTGGTGAGAGCTTCCTGAATGTTGACAGATGAAATGATTAGATTTTCAGATGGCTATGATAATTTCATGATTTTTTATTTTTTTAAATTTTTTAATTTATTGATGGCTTAGCTTTTGCACTGTTATCTATGCCCATCGGGAACCCTTGGTTGCATGTTTCGTTGTGAATTTTGAAGGTTCCCTGATACAAGAAAGCCTGGTCCATTCATGATTATTATTGAATGAAGGACAACATTTTTCTTAAATTTTGCTATTAAATCATTCTATTCTACATCATATGATTTATTCTAAAACTTTTGCATGAACCATATTTGTGTCCACACATTTAACTGGTACAACATAATGCTTCAATTTTTGTCACCAAACATGTTACTGTACCTTGGAAATTATGTAAAACGAGTGATTAGGAGAGTCCATTTTTAGCCTGACTGTGTGCAATTTTGAATCAGTTTGCATACCTGGAGCTCCCCCCAAATAATGATAAGGGTTGGCCTGTGTCAATAAGTGTGTTTACTTGTTATCACACTTGTGCAATGCATAAATTGCCACTGATAAAGCTACACTTCCTTGCATGCTGTAATCCCAGCACATCACTCACGTGAAACCGAAGTCTGTTATATACGGTATCCAGGGATTTTTTGCAGGTTCCGATCCCAAACTCCCAGTTCCTTTTCGTAATTCATTATTGAGGGTCCAATTTTTTTAAGTGAATTTCGGCGCAAAGAGCCTGTGATCAATCACAAAACAAAGGTTTATTAACATGAAATTCAATACCGGTACCCAGCTATGCAATCGGATCGATATTGAGGCTTTCAGAAGCTTTTTCTAGGAGTATTTCCTTCAGAAATCTTTTCAAATTGAACAAAAACAACACTTTCATTTTTTGTTTCATTTGAGTTTTGGGTGCCCATATGTTTTCCAAAACTAAACTGGCTCTAGATGCAGCCCTGATCCTACTTGACTAAAAAAAAAACAGGCTGAGGGGTCCACGCACCTTTTAGGTGCTTGCCTGCAATTCATGTTTTATCTGTTGGCGAGGTTCAGTCTGTCTAACTGTGACATGTTCAGCCTGGTCATTAATTGTCTGGAAAGAACCGGTGGAACCACAATAATATCAAAGAACATTTTCCCGATTAACGTTTAAAATTCAGTTTTTCATAGCATTCGATTTAACCATTTTTTTCTTCTATATGTAGTATAATGTATTCAGTTAACTACCATTTTGATTTATATGATCAATTAGACCACCAAGTTAGCATTATTCTGGCCCAATGATTGGATAAGCATTCTGGCCCAATGATTGGATAAGCATTCTGGCCCAATGATTGGATAATCATTCTGGCCCAATGATTGGATATGGTAATTCCTCTAATAATTCAATCACCCTATTAAATTTCAATCATCCTCAGTTTTGTGAAAAAAATTCAAACGGTCATTCTATTAAATTTGACCACCCTCTAAAATCATTAAAATATAGAGGTTATACTTATAGTGGCCCAAGAGAGTGCAAATAATCTTGTCTGAATCAGCCAGAGAACAAGGAGAATAAGGGATGGAGGATCAACACTGAAGGAACATAGATTTGATGGACCTCATGGGTTATTTAGAATGTTTGGTCCGTCATGTTAACCTAAATGAACAATGATACATGAACTGGTTACAGGGGTCTTCTTCTAGTTTTCAGGAAACAACTTCTAATAACATCTGTCCTACATGTTTGTATCGTTCTTCTCTATCATTATAATATCTACCCTCGGGTTAATGCATCTTTCACATTATGTGTGCATATACTGACTGGATCTTTTGGGTGTGTATGTTTAATGGGTTTTGATTGTACCGATAATAAGCGACATCGTAATCTCAGAAGTACCGCATATTACCGCATATTCATGCCAGGCGCGAGACTGAAAGGTAGGTTCACGCACATGCGATCTTTCACAAAAATCAGCAACGCTGCCATCTCGGGACACTTACTTGCATTAAAATGCTACTATTATTCTAAAAACATTTATTGTTGACATGGCAAAATACCCTGGTGTTGCAGACTCTCGTGAAAAAACGCATGTGTCTCGCCTGGCACGAATATGCGGTAATATGCGGTAGTTCTGAGATTACGATATGGCTTATTGATTTGGATTAAAAGTTCATTTTATATACGAGTTATATTTTTAGCTCTGAATCATCATGGTAGCCTGTTCATTTCTCCCTAGAGCTGTTTTATGTAATTCCGTGTAATGTTGACTACATCAGCCATGTCAGCTGGATCACCATGGTAACAAGTGCAGCCCTGGTGTTTGTTTATGGATAGCTCTCTGATCATCCATGTTTTATCTGTTCTGGCAGGTTGACAATTAGGGCTATAAAGTACATGTGTAAATAGAGGGCTATCAGTGCTACTGTTAGTGTAGGTGCAATGATGACTCATTATCATCACATCTCACACTGGCCTCATATAGAACATCAGTAGTCTGCCAGTCATCCTACAAATCTACTGCCCTCCATCACAGACTATATTCATATGCTACATGCCTCAGCTGTAGTACCGCCCTTACAGAAATTTAAGGTTGCGGGGAGCTCCCGCTAAGCTCCCGGGCTCATATGTTAACTTGTGCGAGCTATCCGCTACCTTGCGCGAGCTATCCGCTACCTTGCGCGAACTAGTACGAGCTAACCAGCAGATCGCAAGAGCCAGCGGGAGCTACCCGTTAGCTCGCGTGAGATACCCGCTACCTCGCGCTCACTATCATAGATTGTTTCTAGTACTCACCGCAAGTTTGCGCTACCTACCATCATCGCAGAGTTTCAAACCTGCTAGCTCGCGAGAGGTAGCGCAAGTTTGCGGGAGCTATCGCAAGTTTGAGATATTTGATAGTCTCTGTATTCTTGAGATTCCACACCATTACTATTCCTGTCCATGCAGCTATATAGGCCTTCCTTAAACCAACATCTGGAAAATCTGGGTCAGTCTCGTGACCAGTGTGTAGGAATACATAATAAAATTCCAAAGTTTCCTTCCACACAAGGCCAAAAAATCTGTTCTCTGCAGTGCTACAGATATTTACTTATGTTTTCACATTCTTGTGAATGATAAACTTTCTTTAGATATGGGATTAGTGCCCTTTTATCCTTGGTATTTCCTGCCCTGGAAATGGACTACTTTTGAACGGGGAGGGATGGTGTGTGATGCAGTCAGCATTTGAAAAATTGGAGGGAGAAGCTGTTATACATCTCAGTTCAATGGATGTATCTATAAGGAAGAGCCATTTCTTGTTGTTTCATTAGTTTCTGGTAAGTACATGCTCTTTTAAATGATCAAGCAATCATAGCTGAGTTTTGCCTGAAGTGAATTAACATAGTGAGAGTAGGAGAGGGTTTAATTATGAATTTTCTAACTTAGACCTGGTCTAGAGTATAAAGCATATAATGCATTTAGTAATCCACTAAAACTCACCTCATGTTATTTCTTAAAGATGAATAGCAATTCAATTTGGATTCACTTGATACCAGTACTAGGCTATTTCTTAAGCAAAATAAATGGATGGTCATTATTCAGTTAACCCATGGTTAACCTCAATTAGCTATAAAACTTTTAATTTTATTGGATATTTAATCTATCTTTTCGCAAAATTCAGATCTTTTCCCCTAATTTGTTCTGAATGTTTTCAAATAGCTGGTGTATATAGTACATGTATGCTCACCCTGTCTTTGTTCTGATCTTGACCTACATAATGAATTTGTGAAATTGTAGGCTGAACCAGGGTCACTGATAGGTCGCTGGCTTGCGCAACCTACCGCTAGCTCGCGCAATCCTACAACAGTAATACGACTCTGGATCTTCGTTAACTAGCGCTGGCTACCATGGACAGCCGCAAACTAGCAATGTTTCAAATGGGAGCTTATCGGTAGCTCCCGGCAAGGCACTAGCTTGCGGGGAGCTAGCGCAAGGTTGCGGTGAGCTATCGCGAGCTTGCGGGGAGGTATCGCGAGCTTGCGGGGAGCTAGCACAAGCTCGCACGGAGCAGGAATGGGGAGCTGGCGCGAGCTCGCAGGGAGCTACAATCGCGAGCTGGCGCAAGCTTGCGCTAGGTTGCGGGGAGCTATCACTACCTTGCGGGAGCCAACCTGCCGGCCTTATCGGGAGCTAGCGCAAGCTCCCAATGTTTCAAATTGGATCTTATCGGTAGCTAACATTGTAAGCTACCGCAAGCTAACTCCGCAATCTCTCCGCAATCTCTCTGCAATCTTAATTTTCTGTAAGGGATCAAAGGGGGGGGGGAGCGGCTGAGGGGAGATCATGAGATGTATGTGATCGTAGTGCTCTATCACCATTCAACGGCAGTCGTTCAATAAAAACAATGACCTTGGCTTAGGGGTAAAATAATAAAAATAAAACAAGAGCAAGTTATCATTTTTTTGATGAAAAAGGCAAAAAAATTGAGTTTTATCATTTTTTTGATGAAAAAGGCAAAAATTTGAGTTTCATCATTTTTTAGATGAAAAAGTCCAAAAAATTTAGTTTAGTGACATTAATATGCGCGCCAACGCAACGCAAAAAAATTGAGTTTTACAATATTTGAAATTGAGTAGATGAAAAATTTTTGTCTAAAAAAACCCCTGTAGTCTATTACCAGTTGTATGTCTAATTCAAGTTCAGTATTAGGCCTCATGATAACCTTAAATATGAGGGTAATATTAAAGTAGCCAGTGACAAATGGACAAATTTGACCCAATGAACCAAACAAAGTAGGTCAATCCCACAGATTTTCGACAGGCTTCTGCTATAAGAAAACATGCCTTTGTGAATTAAGTCTGGGGCTTCTATGCATAGTCATTCTCAGGGGCGTGACAAAAGAGAAAACATAATCGCGGATTTTTAATCAAAGTGTTGTGTTGTTGTTGCATTCCCAATCCGTTTAAAAAAAACACCTATTCAGTATGATTATGCTGACAGATGGCATAGGCCTACACTTCCAATTATTTTATTAAACGCCCCGTAAGGCTTCCAAGGATTGACATATGAGGTGTCGTCGTGCACACTTCATGTCATGGTAAAAATAGGCCTCAGCCCCTCAGAGAGCGGCTTGTCGGAAGAGGCGACTAACTGGGGCACCTGTGGGGTTCCTGGGTGTGAAAAAGAATAGAACCCCTCCCGTGGGGTCCCGGGTGTTAAAAGGAATAGGACCCTACCCATGTGGTTTCCAGGTGTGAGAATTAAGAAATAGGAACCAAACGTTGTGATATGACTGAAATAGTGTTGGATGCAACGTTAAATCATATTCACCCCCTCACTCACTCTTTTATTTAACACATTTATCATCCCCAAGTAAACTACTGTAAAACATGTTTCTTTCGCGTGCATGAAACTTTCGCGATTTTCACGACTGGAATAAATCGCCCAAGTTTTATGCACGCGAAAGAAACATGTTCATATGATAATAGCGAAGATAAGAATGCAACAACAACATCGACAGAGAAAGAACATGAGAGCATTGTTTTCGACATTAGCACAGTTTTAATGGTCTCACCACCTAAGCTCTAATCAGAATCGATTGTTTAAAGCACCGGATACAGTTTAATATACGAGTATACTGTACAACTAATTCTGCTGAATTAGTCCCAAGACTTGCATATGTGAAGCAAGAGTTATACAAGAAATGATCGTCAATGTCCTCGTTTGCCACCTTGATGCAGGCCGTTTTGAACCCCCGTCAATGCCCGTAGGATAGCAGACGTGTTGTTTCTGAGTTGTTCGTGGGCCTTCACCATCCACATCGGGTGTTTAGGTTTCAATGTGGAAAGTTTCAAGTCAACTTTGATATCCTGTACAGATTTTCCACTTTTCAGCCCTTTCGAAACAATGTCTCCATACCACGCGGTGAACTGGTCTTTCAGGAAAGCTCCATTTCCGCTGAGATCTAACGGCTGGAGCTCTCCTGTGTGTATTTATTTACTTTAGCGGAGTTCAAATGACAACTACCTTGCGAAATAGGGTTTGTTTACCTACGGTACTTCCTGAAACAGCGGAATTGAAATAATCCGTCTCAAACAGTCAGGAAACCTATGTTTGAATACCAGTAACTGTATCTTCATACAGTTAAAGCTGCCTTTTGTTAGATTCGTGTTGGTAATGTGAAACGAGCAAACTGAGCACACCCACATGTGAATACACGTGGCTTTGCCGATTTTGCCGCCTCCGGTATGTATTTCCCATGTCTATTAATATGATATATTTGTAAATATGAAAAATTTGAAAATCAATTTTCCTATTTCTAAGCTTAAACTTACCTTCACATACCTTATTGCTATCGTGTTCTTACGCGATTGCCTATTGCAACACATTACTACAGAAACAAAATAGTCTCTGTGCTCCCCAGTGCCCATGCGCGAGTACCCAGAATCCAATCTGTCCGACCACGTCACTTCCTTCTTTCCTATTCAATCGCAGCGTGAATAACCCATTAGCGAGGAGGCTGGGAGGGCCATCACAGTATGTGAAGGTAAGTTTAAGCTTAGAAATAGAAAAATTGATTTTCAAATTTTTCATATTTCTTGCGCTGTAAAACTTACCTTCACATACCTTATTGCTAGAATATCATAGCAGGATGGAGGGAATAGTGGTCGAAAACAGAAAGGAATCTCAAGCATAGGCGAAGGAGAAAACAGGAGTCAGCCAGGTAATCGAGCGCCATAAACGCATGTAAGATGAGTATATTATGGCTATCGATCTATCACCCGGCCCCGATAAGAGGGCACTGTGAACAGGCTGACAGGCACTAGACCGAAACCTCTTCCCCCCCCCCCCTTTTTTTGAAAATTGGGGAGAGCAAACACTTACCAAATTTTAAAATTGGTAAACTCACTAGGTCTAGTGCAAACAGGTCGACGGGTTATCAACGGCCTGGGCACCACCCGCGGTCCCAGCGTGTAGAAATCCCATCTCAACAGCGTCCAATTCCGGAGGTGATGACAGACAAACGTATCGCAAACCTCCAGATTACGGCCCTCAACATGTCAAATGTCGTCCACGGAAATGTCAGATCATAGAAATCAGGATGTCAGTACAGCCCTGATCTGATGAATCCAAACCTAGGAGAGTGTTACCTCCGCAGGTACGTCCGTGTACGCCAAACGAGAAGTTTTGGAAAGCTAGGAAGAACATATTTTATATTTCCTGCATTAGAAGAGGACCCGAAAGATGCCGTTGACGCCGGCCCAAAACAAACGCACGTGTTAGCACACGAGAGCGCTTATGAGGGCCCATAACTCTGCCATCATTTCAATTATAAACTGTTGGACAGAGCCGGGTTGACGGACTCCGGAAAGTAAGTCATAAAGTGACTGATACTGATGACAAATCCCGGAAGTGTAGAACCCGTAGATATGCTGGGATGACGAAATCCGGTTCATACTCCATGTAACACACGACAATGCATAAATTAGCAAAGTCTGGGGGGAAAAATATGACTAGGTTTAGTGCCCATCAGCTGCACCAAGACTTAGACAATAGTTTCCCACATGAAGTATCTGCCGGACTCCCGCGGTAACAAGCTACCAGACTGCAGGAATATAAAAACATCGTCATCTATGATCACAGTAGGTTGTTGTACATGTACATGTAGGCTGAAAGACACTTCTGAAAACGATACAGCGCCAAAACCAGCTCCGGAACTGCAACGTCTGAAGTGAATCTCAGTATCCATCGGAAAGCGACGGAGTGAACAAACGACTCCATCCATCCATTCTTCTCCAGGGAGTGGAAGAAAGATTTACGTAGAACGAGGCGTTGACACCTGAACAACCCGAGATATCGCATATCATTACACATACGTCGCTCGCTGAACAAGACCTCCGTTCCTAACCGATACGTTTAAATCGGACGTAAGGTGAAGAGAGGAGCTACTATATGGCGTCCTCGATGAAAACACTCGAGATGGAAGGGCTTCTTGTTCTGGAAGATGTATTACGTGAAGATGCTCTGAAGACAAGTCAAATCATTTTCTAGAAGAAAAGCTGGCTGATGGGGAAAACCGGAACTGGGTCAGATAACATGTACTGATGCCACTGACCGGAAGCCGGTCGCCGAAATAGTTGTCATCAGAGTAGCAGCGGCCGAAGAATGTGTCCTCCAGCAAGGTTACGCCATAAACGTACGCAAGAGACGCTGCCATGACTGCTGGGATCGTAGTATGAGAAACATGATGCGCTATCGAAACCCCTCGGCTCTGAACCCCAGCTATTATAATGTAAGGGTGTCTCTACCAATAAATGTGATAGTATACTAACATGATATAGAAATAATATGCAAACTTAACATAGGAATTAGTGGATTTTGTTAGACAAGGGGCATAACTCTGCAAAATACTTTCTGACACGACTCATTTTCGAAAGGTATCTAGTGTCATTTTCAAAACAGATTTGCAGGCATTCTTCGCATTGTGTAAGAGAATAAATCAATAAATCAGTCATCCAATCAATAAATAAATGTGATAGTATACAAACATGATATAGAAATTATATGCAAACTTAACATAGGAATTAGTGGTTTTTATTAGACAAGGGGCATAACTCTGTAAAATACTTTCTGACACGACTCATTTTCGATAGGCATCTAGTTCAGGTCAAGAGAAACAACTGTATCACGTTAGGATGTTGTATATGGAACGGTTCTGAAATTATCACAATAACAAATCATAAATGGATTTTTATTTGTAAAAAAGGGCATAACTCTGCAAAATATTGTCCGAGATGACTCATTTTCGATAGGCTTCTGATTTACGTGAAGATAAATAGATGTAACAAGTTTGGTTGCCATGCATGAAACGGTTCTGTAGATATCGCGGTAGCGGACGGACGGACGTACGGACGTACGGACAGCCGTACATGATGACAATACCCCTAGGCCAAAGTTGGCCGAGGGGTAATAGGCCAAAGATGGCCGAGGGGTAATATAAACCGGAATCATAAAGTCGCTGAAATTTCTCATAACTGAAGCATTCGACCTGGCGGTCTACGAGTAGCTGTCACCCGGTCGTAAGAACCTGATAGAGAGTTCGACATACCGGAAACGTGACAAACTCATAGCGACGATCCCTAAAAGCAGTAGTCACTGGGGAAACACATCACTGTTCCCTGTGCTTGTTTATGAAGGTCAAAAGCTATGATGTCTGACACAACACAAGCGTTGGTTATTGAGAATTTGTTGACTTCCGCTGTAACGAGACGACTGTCAATTCTCGAACCAAATATGTTCTCCAACCCTCCTCGACGCCGTCTTAGAAGAATGGCTGAGACGGAGGAAGAAACACCGGTCAAATGTTCTCCGTGCAAATTAGAGCAGTACAGGTGAGATTTGACCTCCAAAAAGGATTTAGGTGCGTACTGGGACGAACACTTCAACGCCACCGCAATGATACCTCAGTGTCGGAATAAAAGGACAGCAACACTACCGCCGGAATGAAGGCTCTTCCATATTGTCATCCACTTTAGAAGAGGAAAGACAGAAGAGAAAAATAGATTCTGTGCTTACACTACAGGTAATACAGAAACTGAATAAGTCCAGGGTAGCTCGGTATGTGACAAGTAACATGGAAACTGAGTATCCACTAAAGCTTGCCTACAAAACCGTTCATGTTGCTGGAACTATTCCGCTGCAAACTGAAGGAAACGATGACGAGGCGACGCAGTCTCATACACCACCCTGGACACTCGCCGACCAGGAGTAGTTTAGCCGCAATAGGGATGTAACCTCAAGAACATGAATTGCCCTCAGCCTGTTTTTTTTTAGTCAAGTAGGATCAGGGCTGCATCTAGAGCCAGTTTAGTTTTGGAAAACATATGGGCACCCAAAACTCAAATGAAACAAAAAACGAAAAGGTGTTGTTTTTGTTCAATTTGAAAAGAAATACTCCTAGAAAAAGCTTCTGGAAGCCTCAATATCGATCCGATTGCATAGCTGGGTATTGAATTTCATGTTAATAAACCTCTGTTTTGTGATTGATCACAGGCTCTTTGCGCCGAAATTCATTTAAAAAAATTGGACCCTCAATAATGAATTACGAAAAAGAACTGGGAGTTTGGGATCGGAACCTGCAAAAATCCCTGGATACCGTATATAACAGACTTCGGTTTCACGTGAGTGATGTGCTGGGATTACAGCATGCAAGGAAGTGTAGCTTTATCAGTGGCAATTTATGCATTGCACAAGTGTGATAACAAGTAAACACACTTATTGACACAGGCCAACCCTTATCATTATTTGGGGGGGCAGGGGGGGGAGGGGAGCTCCAGGTATGCAAACTGATTCAAAATTGCACACAGTCAGGCTAAAAATGGGCTCTCCTAATCACTCGTTTTACATAATTTCCAAGGTACAGTAACATGTTTGGTGACAAAAATTGAAGCATTATGTTGTACCAGTTAAATGTGTGGACACAAATATGGTTCATGCAAAAGTTTTGGAATAAATCATATGATGTAGAATAGAATGATTTAATAGCAAAATTTAAGAAAAATGTTGTCCTTCATTCAATAATAATCATGAATGGACCAGGCTTTCTTGTATCAGGGAACCTTCAAAATTCACAACGAAACATGCAACCAAGGGTATAGATAACAGTGCAAAAGCTAAGCCATCAATAAATTAAAAAATTTAAAAAAATAAAAAATCATGAAATTATCATAGCCATCTGAAAATCTAATCATTTCATCTGTCAACATTCAGGAAGCTCTCACCAAAGTTTGGTCAGGCCCGACTTGATAGATCTGCAGACATTCAGCGGACAAGAACATGTTGATGGGCATAGATAACAGTGCAAAAGCTACGCCATCAATAAATAATAAAAAATATAATTAAAAATCATGACATCATCATAGCCATCTGAAAATCTAATCATTTCATCTGTCAACATTCAGGAAGCTCTCACCAAAGTTTGGTCAGGCCCGACTTCATAGATCTGAAGATATTTAGCGGACAAGAAAATGTTGACGGACGGACGGACGTACGTACATGGCAACGACAAGACCCCACAGCCCTATGGGCTGAGGGATAATAGGTAAATCGTAGTTTCTTCCGGTTACGTAACATCGGAGATGAAGTCCCTAGGTCGCGGCAATCGACTACGTCATCATCGCCGAGAAGTCTGTCATCAATTCCACATTCTCCACCGGAAGTAGAGAAGATGAGGGAGTGCGATTTTAACAGAAACGGTTCCAATGAAACCAATCCATGTCAAGTTGAGCCAGATAACATGTTCTGGTGTAACTGGCCAGAGTAATCACAATCCCATGATGAGCTGTGTGCAGAAGAAGACGAGTCGAAACAGGTCTCCATAAGAGGATTTCTTTAGTGAACACGTTCAATACCTCTAAAGACACAGTCGAAGTGGAATACCCAGCGGATCGATCAGGATCCCAGGGAAGAAACTGCAGAAGATCACGTATTCTAGGAAACTACAATCTCTCCTTGTTTCGTTAAGATGATCAAACTCGGCAAGCATTGTCAGAATTTTTTGGGGATAGATGTGACGTACAAATAGTTGAACGAAACAAACCCAAAATGTTTGGTTCAAACGAATTTGATCCAAATTCTGACCATAAGTCATACCCGGAGATGATGCTCCATTCACGACGTACCAGCAACACCCAATCGTCACGGTCTACATAAGTCATACGGATCAACGAGGAACCGGATACTGATGGACAGTAAAGGAATGCGCATGCGCAAACCCTCGTTAAGACCCAAAGACAATAGTAAAGCTGACTAGAGGGCCCGGGTGTGGCTGTGACACTGCAGAATGAGTTACAATCCGGAGTGAACTGGAACTGACGTCATACTTCCCAGCTGCAAAGTCATACGACCAGATACCAAACGTTGCTAGTTGACAGAAGTCGTAGACAGGAAGGAATGCGCTATGAAGATAGGCAGAACTTCAGGCAGCTAGATATGGGAATAAATCACCTGCTTTCTAGAAACTGAAGAGCGAGATACAGCGGTGAAAATTCGCCAAATCGGAAACGGTTGAAGCAATGGAGTGGCCAAGTATCCGAATCCATAAAACAACAACCGTTTCGTTGACATCAAAGCAGACATTTGCACGATCGAAACCAATACGTAGAACGCCGTAGTTGATGAACATATGTCTTCACAACTTACGATTGTAAGTTAAGTGTGAAAACAGGATACTCTCAATAGTTGCGTAATCGTCACCAGTAAGTTGTTATAAGAAACAGCAAAATGGTGACATAATCTGTACTTCCTCTCCGAAGTCACAGACGCCGATGAGAGATTGCCGGCGCTTGCAAGGTCGAAACCAATACGTAGAACGCCGTAGCCCCTTAAAAAAAGGAATGCGCTATGAAGATAGGCAGAACTTCTGGCAGCCAGATATGGGAATAAATCACCTGCTTTCTCAAAACTGTAGAGCGAGACACAGCGGTGAAAATTCGCCAAAACGGAAACGGTTGAATCAATGGAGTGGTCAAATATCCGAATCCATAAAAGAACAACAGTTCCGTTGTCACCAAAGTAGGCGTTTGCACGGTCGAAACCAATACGTAAAACGCTGTAAATGACGATGAGGAAGTTAAGAGTGAATACGGGAAACTCTCAATAACTGCGTATACGTCACCAGTGAGTTGTTATAGGAAGCAGCCATATTGTGACATAATCTGTACTTCCAGTCCGGAAGTGACAGAAGCCGTTGAGAGATTGTCGGCCTAACTGGGTACTTAGGCCGAAGGTGCAGACGAGCAACATTCACTACCTGTGTAGGATAGGTCTAAATACGATACCGTATGCCTCACAGATTAGAGATGGAAGTGAAGATCTGCATAACCGGAAGTCGAATGTGATGCAAGACCTGATGGTTGATAACATTCGACGTTACCGGATGTGGCCGAGCAACCGAAACAATAGGATATGACGAGGCCCTTTTGCGTCCCCCCTCTTTCTTCCGTAACGAACAGGTACGGGGGAATACAAGGGCTGTGTATAGCTGAGTATAGGCATGTAATTCTTTATCGTAGAATAAACAGCCCAATGGAACAGGTATTTACTCTTTATCGTAGAATAAATAGCTCAGTGATACATCGTATGTCTGTATAATCGGAAGCTGAAGCCACGTAAGTTGAAACATGCGCCGTATATAACAGCAGATGTAGATGTGCAACCTTTACTTCACGTCTCGAAGGATGGAGAACGAAAGTAAACATCCGATGTACCGGAAGTCGAATGTGACACAACCGAAGAATGTAACAGGAGAAGTCACACGACGAGGTACATCGGACTACAGAAGCCACAGAAGGATATGATGTAGGCCTGTACACCGCATGACGAACAGGAAATGGAGAGTACGTCGGAGCAGTGTAGGAATCAGCCGGTCTGCTACACATCGATGACGTAACCGGAACACTATACATCGATGACGTAACTGGAGAACTAAACATCGATGGTTGAACCGGAACATCATACAACGATTACGTAACAGAACATCACAAGTTGCAGCAAGCCTGTAGGATGTAGTTGCCGAAGTCGGAACATACGCAAAAACAGAAGCGGAAGTTCCGATGTAAGACAATGATAACGGAAGGTAAGATGATACCGAAAGGTATGATGTAAGAGGTTGCATGTAGATATCCGAGAAACTCGGAAAAGACGTAGGCCGGAAATCATAACTGGATCCAGGCACACGTGGTTGTAGTACCGGTTGAGAAAGCAGCGGGGGTGCTGACAATGGTTGCGGCAGAGCCCTATATAATCTCGGCACATTCAATAACGAACGGCCAGATTCAGCAAAACCGGATACTGGTGTAATAGTCACCGATGACAGGAAGTGGTGATATTACAAATGCAGCAGACATCTCCGTAGTTTGCGTAGACGGCGATGAGCAGGGCCGAATTGTTGATAAATTCTCCGGAAGTGACGGGTCCTTGACAGGGGGTAGTCACCATCTCCGAATTTATTATCGAAGTTCCAGTTTGTTGAGGGTAATAGTAGACACAGCAAACCGGAAACAGGAGTTATTATAACCGACGATCTTACGGAAGTGGTGCAATAACGGAAGAAATTGCAGGCACATCTTTCCTCAATTTCTCCGGCATTGTTGTAGAAATATCTTCTGCATGACGAGGCGGCACCAAGGTGGAGTTCGATGCAGCCGCCGGGTACAATAATCTGAAATTGGAAGTAGGGAACAACATACTAGTATGCGATCAAGGTCATCTCGTGTACAATCTTACCTGGATGACGAACGCCATTTTGTACCCGTAACAAACTTCACATAATCAGAAATAGTTGGAGGCGGAATATTTATTACAACAATAAAGTGAAACGGGGCGTCATATAAACATTAAATTACGTTTAAAAGACATAAGAAAAGAAGGCTCTCCGTTACTCTAAAGACGAGACGGAGAACAATACAATTTCTCGGCCCCGCCAGATGGGAGACGACAGAAATACATTAGCGCATGAACCGACAAGATATTTCCCTTTGTCAGAAATACGTTGACGGGACAAAGCTCATTCTCATACAAACTGGTCAAACCAGTTTCTCCCGACACCACAGACGAGCCAAAGCGGGTCCACAGGCCGGCTTCATAGACCACATATAACGCAGACAATAGAAGCCATTTTATTTGATTCAGAGATGGTTTGAATACTTCCCGACGGGTGAGATTTCCAGGCCCGGTAGGTAATGCAAGAATCACAGAATCACAGTAAAATCCAAGGTATTAATCTCAGGTAGAATCCGAGGTAATATCCAAGGTAAATTCCGAGGTAATGCGTGGTAAACTCAAAAGTAGATCGAAGATTTTTCAGACGAATTTGAGAACACGTGTTTCCACTACGACTTGTAGAGGAAAGAAGGAAGTGACGTGGTCGGACAGATTGGATTCTGGGTACTCGCGCATGAGCACTGAGGAGCACAGGGACTATTTTGTTTCTGTAGTAATGTGTTACAATAGGCAATCGCGTAAGAACACGATAGCAATAAGGTATGTGAAGGTAAGTTTTACAGCGCAAGAAATAAAAAAATTTCTGGCACAGAGAGAATCGCGAATGTTTCATGTCGCGAATTTTTTTAAATTGAAAAATCGCAAAAGTTTCATGTCGCGAAAATTTCATGTTTCATGGGTTTACTGCTGGACAGGTCAGTCCTGTGTGGCATTACTGCTGGATAGACCAGCACTTGCCATTTGGGAATACTGCTGGATAGGTCAGTCCCGTGTGGGATTACTGCGGGAGAGCTGACCTAGGAAAACATGAAACATGTCCACCAAGTTTTATAATCATCCCACGAAAGGTTCAACAAACTTTCCATGTACAGATCTACATGTAAATTTTTGCCCAACAAAAACGTTATCAATGGAAACGTACAAAGTCTAAACTGCAATAATTAGGACAAAAATTCATATTTAATGTCATATTTCTTAAATAGCACATGCACATCCTCAAATCACATTGAACTTGGGTAGCAAGTGTCAAACTCATCCAATGAAAGCTGACAGCTTCAGAAAACTTTCCATGTACAGGTGTACATGTATATACATGTACATTATTATTGGCAGATTACTTAGACAAAACCTTCAAAATTTGAACAAAAATTAATATTTCATCTCCTAAATAGCACAGGTACATCTTCTAATCATAAGAAACATGTGTACCAAGTTTCATAATCATTCAATGACAGCTGACAGCTGCAGCAAACTGTGGTGTACAGATGTACATGTGCACTTCAGCTAAACGCAAAACTCTATCATTTGCCATAATTTGGAGAAATATTAATATTTCATCTCAAAAACAGCACAGGTACATTCTCTAATCATAAGAAACATGTGTACCAAGTTTTGTAATCATCCAATGAGAGCTGACAACTGCAGCAAACTTACCATGTACAACTACAGCAAACCATGTACAACTACAACAAACTGACAACTACAGCAAACTTACCATGTACATGTATACATGTAGAGGCCAACATGTACATTTCACCTAAACAGAAAACTCATTCATTTGCCATAATTTGGAGAAAAATTAAACATTTATAAATAATGTTGGTGTTTGTTATCAAATCAAACCTGTTATCACTTATATGCCAATATTCCTCCATTTGGAGATCTCCTGCAAACAAAATTATCTCCCCTGATCGCTGCGTCGATCGTCCGCCAGGTGGCGTGCACTCCGCGCATGTCCATCACTCTTTTTCCCATGTTGAGCAAGACCTGTTTTGAGTCAAGGCCGAGCAAAGAGGGGAGGATGGGTTGGGCAAATCAACGTTGATAACAGGTTTGATTTGGTAACAAACACCAACATTATTTATAAATGTTTAATGTTTGTGTCCCAAATCTTCACCTGTTATCACTTAAATGCCAGACTCCCAACAGAGGAGGTTGGGTATAGCCGGCCTTGTGACTTGCTTTTGGATTAAGCGGAGCACGCCTTGTTCTGATTTTGTAAATCTAATATGCTTAATAATATCCTGATAATTCCCGTGTCGTATACAAGCGTAGGGAGCTCAAGGTATTACAAGTAATGCGGCGAGAGGTGGACTCTGTTCCATCGTTTGCTCGCATACTTAGCTAGATAATCAGATGCCATCGTGATGTCTTGAAGTCCCTTCGTCTCTGGCATGGTATGTCTTCTATACTTACCGAATTGTCGGGATCTTGCTTGCTTGATCGGTGCCCCCCCCCTTTTTTGATAGGAGTGGTAGACTATACCCTAGGCTGTAGCTATAGGTCCAGTGTAGTCATCCTATCTGTCTGTACAGACATGTCTGAAGATAGCAATCAGCATGAGTTGAATTGATCGTCCAAGCGCAGGTGTCAACAGTATCGTTCAACGATAAGTTTTCCCCAAAGTGGCCCGGACGTCACACTGGCTCTATCTTGTGAGACGATGTCTCCATAAAGGAGAAGGAGCGTTGATGGCGAGTTGGTTAAACCAGTCGGCAGTCTTCTTCAACCCAGACGGTGATCATGGACTAGTGATGTCCGCTGATGGGTCTGTTAGAAGTGATGAGAGAGGAAGACAGCTGGAACCTCTTGTCGGTTCTATAAAGAGTGCTCTAGGCCTCTGACTGGATATAAAAACCTCTTCTCCTTCAGCAGGTACACGAAATCTGTTAGCGCTGGAATCTGGTACAGTCTTTGGACGTCTGGTCCCTGACGTGTGGAATCGTTCTAATGACGAAATCCGGGATGGGATGAAAGGTTCTGGTTGCTCAGTCTGTCATCCCTGTCAAGGAACTAGGTTCTACTGCGCAATGCTCTGATTGCGTAGTGAAGACTGTCATGGAGCTGTCTTGCAGGACAGGATGTTGACTGCAGTTGGTAGAACTGGTTCGAATGGCAGGCGTAAGAATGCCCTAGTACCACATCCAGGTCTCCTTGGGTGGTAATTGATGTGTTCGGCGAGACTGTAAGGTGAAGACCATGGAAAGCTGAAATGCTGGAATGTAGTCGGTTCCGTGGGTGAACTTGACAACCCTGGATGATGCTGAGTGATACCCCTGTGTACTGCTTGACTGAGATTCCCTGCCCTGATACAGATGCAGAAGGAAAAACCAGCTGTTGCTGGAACAGAAACAGTGTTGGCCACAGGTCCTCTACTATAGTACATTCTCCGGGCTTGATGCGACTGTACAGTAAATAGTAGCTTGCTGCTGTCCTTGTCTGTACAATTGGTCCTGGAGAAAAACCCTGGTCTGCAAGGAAATTCTGGACCGTAGCAGACGTGGGGGTTCGGCCGTTGCGGGTCCCGGTGCCCCCGTGAAAAGTGATCTTCCGGTTGTAGTACCTTGTAGGACTTGGAGAAAGCTGTCGGCGGGAACCCTGAAGTGATGTGAAACACATGGTGTTGTGACATGGTATTGCTGATACCGTGCTGCTAGGACCAGTGTTGATGTTTCTAGAAGACAGTGACTGGAATCTTGCTCCCCCCCAAACTTGACGCAACTGACGACCGTACTGAACGTTCGTAATCAATGCTGATGTGATGTACAACCGCAACCTCCAAGGGGGACCGCCTTCTAGCGTAGATATCCCTAAGGAAGATGATGCGTTGTTTGTCTGTCGTGGTATCCATGTGATGTGTCGGCTATCTGTTGCCGGACTAATGGCCCCCTCTAAGCTATGAATTCCGCATCGGTGAATGTGAAGTTCTATGTGCTTGGTTGAAACTGACTCAGGCATCGCCACTCTGGAAGGGGGGTGAAGATGTTCCGGGACGAGCATCCTTAGATTGCTTGTTCTTGCGCTCAGGATCAGTTGTAGTTGAGAAACTGTAATGAGGAGTACCTGGAGCTAGCCAAAACTGTGCTAGGTCCCGGGTGAGTAGTAGACTGTAGTTCCATCCCACGGGCCTCTGGGTCATGGTGTTGATGGTCTGGTTCTCGGTGCAGGTTCCATATGCCGGAAAACCTGCTTGCCGCTTGAATGTAGCCGTACTACATAATCCGTGGGGTCCCTGGAAATATCCCTGGACCGCCATGATCATCGAGGCGAAACTGGACAAGGGTCTCTGGAGACGTCGAGAAAGTGACGACAATCGGGAGTCGGAGTCCAACTCCTGTAGAGTCGAATATGTTCAGTAAGTGTCCGGTCCCGTCGTCTGGTCCGGTCTCTACTGTCATCCCGATGAATGCTGGAGTCCCAGGTTCTGTTCTGGAGTCCTAATTCGCCTTCCGGATTAAAGATGACTTTATCCTCGTGTCCTCTTCCAGTGTCCGGGTCCGTGTTGACTTGGCCTTGGAAGGGACCTCAATGTGAAACTAGGCTTGCCCACTGTAGACTGGATGTCTCACCCCAAAGAAAAACGGGTTAAGTCAAACCGACTAGCCGTTTCTCCCGAAATAGATTCCCCTGATCATGATGTCGGGTGTAGGTGGAGTCCTAGATTATCCGATGAGGAGTAGGATCCGGCTCTTAGAAGACTGAGGATGATCGTCAGATGAAGTGTCGGGACTTGGAGTAGACCTCACGTAAGGGCTGACTTCTTCGACGCTGATCTTCTATATCATCAGGGTCGACCGTTCTACAATCAGGTGAGTGAAGACTCGAAGCTTGGGAAGGATGAAAGGATGACTAGTGGTTTGAAGGTGAAGCTTGAGAACCCTCAATTCTGACTGACGAGGTTGACCTCTGTCCCGGTCGGGAGATTCCCTCTTTGCCTTGGAACTGTCCTTCCTTGTAAGGGCGAACACCACTCTGAGCATCTAGCTTGGGTTGTCCGAGTTCTGACCGGAAAGACCCTCCGTGGCGACCTCCTCTGTAGAGTCGATAAGGCGCCGAAGAATTCCATCTTGGCCCGTGAAAAGGTCAATGATCTCGCTTATGCTTCACGTCTGGATCCTGAATCGCCTTGGAAATAGCCGTCAGGAACCAATCAGAGTATGATGTAATTCTGTGTTGTGTCAGTATCATATCTTCCACAGCACAGGCTTGCCTCTGTTGAAGTACCCCCGCTGGTGTGGTGTCCTCGTGAAGTTCAACAGTCTGTCAAGATCCGGTTCAGACTTCGGGCCCTGAACGGTGGATTGTCTCCGTGAAGAGTGTAAGCCCTGTAAGGACCGGGCTCCTGGAGAGATGACGAAGTCTCCAATTGTCGATCCAGTGCGTCGTATAGGTTGGCTGATGCTGGAGATGGTGCGCAGGTTGGCGCAGCTTCCTCCTCAGAAGGTTTGTTAAAACCGTAAAGAGGTGTCGTAGTAAGTTTTCTCCGTTCCCGACGAGGTCATCAGGCTGCTTGTCATCGCCGACCACCGGTCTGGGCATCTCTGGAGTCAACGTATGTACCGCCGCTATCCTGGCTTTGAAGGGTAGCATGTCTTATTCTTCTACCTCCGCCCGACGTAGGAGGTGAATCCGTATGAGATGAGGATGCCGAGGAAGTGGAACGTCGTGCGTGATCCTCATATCGTGTCATCTCACGGGTCTCCGATGAAGGAACTCTACCCTGGTAAGGGGCTGTGAAGCCTGGGGATGACTGTGTTTCTTGACCAGGCTTGCCTTGGAAGGTACCCCTGGATCAGAAGTCTGTTCCTTGGGGGCAGGTCCAGAATGGTGATCTACGAGTCCTGTTCATCTCTGGACTTCTGTTTATCCCGATGCTCCGGGCTACGGTGATGGTGGGTAGACGTCCGCTCCTCGCCATCAATGCTTGTTGACGAGAAACCGGTGAACGGCTTCTCCCTCGTCTGTTGTAAAGTCGCTCCGGGGTATGGTCCCTATGGTACCGACTCCGGTAGGCTGGACTAGGTGAAGGGGTCCGACGTCTAGGACGGTCCCTCTCTCGATGATGACGTACAGGATAGGAATCTCGGCGTTGTAACGGTGTGCGACTTCGTTTACGAAATCTGCTTGCCGTAGTACCGAGGTATGGCTCCGTTGTATGGGTCCAAGCTGGAGTAGAGGCCGGCTCACGGCGTTCTGGCTGAGTCCGTTCCTCATAAGTCCGTGACTCCTTGGATGTGGAGTCTCGGTGATCTGTATAAGTCCGTTCTGCTTGAGTCCGTGACTTCTCAGGTGTAGACTCTCGGCGCGCTGGATAGGTCCGTGTGGTATCCCGCTCCGTGATACGGCTCCGGGTGCGTGGTACGGCTCCGGGCTGTAGTTTCCTCCCGCGGTGCTCCGGTATCGGAGTCACGGTGGTCTGGATAGGTCCGTGAGGTCTCCAGTTCCGTGGTACGGCGCCCTGGATAGGGCCGTGATCACTGGATAGGGCCGTGATTCCTTGGAATCCCGGTCCCTGTAGGCCTTTGGCTTGTCCGACTCCCGGCGTCCGGTATAGAGCCGTGACTCCGTGGAACCGGTGAGCTGTGCTTGAGCCGGGGTCCCGCTGTAGTGGTGGAGTCCGTGATCTTGATTCTCGGACTGCCTTTTTCGCCGTGTCCCTCTGTGTCTCCGGGGTACGGCGGTTCTTTGGGGACTTGGATGAACGGGAGTTGGTATCCGAGTACTCGCTTTGATCCGTGTCTGTGACGGGGCTGTCTAGTAGAGTCCGTGTCAGCACTCTAGCCGGTGCAGTAGAAGTAAACCGTATCGCCGTGGCTTGGGCTTGACTGGTCTGCACTTTGCCTATTCTCTCGGTATCCCGTTAGTCTCTGTAGGCTCTTGGCTTGACGGGGTCTCGGAGTTCTGCATTGGGCTGATCTCTCAGAGCCATGGTCCCGTATGCTGATCTAAAGTCCGTGGTCTGTAGGTGTGGACTCCCGGTGAGACGTAGACTCTCGGCGTACTGGATAAGTCCGAACTTCATAGGTCCGTGTCGTTCTCTGTCCCGAGGTACGGCTCCGGGCCGTAGTACCGCCTCTGGAAGTAACCTCTCTCTCCGATGGTCGGGTCCGAGGTGCTCTGCAGTCGGAGTCCCGGCGCTCTGAGGTGTCGAGGTCCTTGAAGGTCCAGGGTACGGCTCTGTCCCGGGTCCCGGTTCTCCACCAGGTCCCGGCTGGCAGACTTGTCTTTCTTGAGTTGCGGAGACTTGGATGAACGGGAACTGTAATCCGAGGTCTGCCCAGATCCGTAGTTGTAACGGCTCCGGTATAGAGTCCGTAACTCATCTTCTCCGGTGAACTTGAACTAGGCCGTCTTGGGTCTGTAACTTGTTCACCGTCTTAAAATGTAGCTCCAGGGTACTGTTTTTCGCCGTGGAGCTGTGATCCTGTGTCCGTGATCTGTACTGTTTCACGGGACTGTTGTGAAGATTCCACTGGCAACAGTATCGTTTTCAACGATAAGTTGCTGGTAGGAACTTCGTTTACAGCCAAGTCGTTGAAGAGGGCCTGAGTAGCTTGCTTCTCAGCTGGACATCTTGCCAGGTCAATGGCCGCTCTCCAGAGTTGACTGCGTCGCCATAGGTGACTGTAAACACACCTTTGAAAACAAAGAAAATGCAAGTCTTTAACTGATTAAAACTGACGACATTATTCGTTCCTATAAATCTTTATAGCTGGGCGACTACGTTGGTTCATAATGAACTACGGGAGAGAAAAAATAACCCTAGAGTGCGTCTATAACAATCCAAAAGTTACTGTTTACAGGAGCTCTTTCAAAACAGGTCTTGTCACCAAGACTGCAAAGGAAAAAGAGTGATGGACATGCGCGGAGTGCACGCCACCTGGCGGACGATCGACGCAGCGATCAAGGGAGATAATTTTGTTTGCAGGAGATCTCCAAATGGAGGATATTGGCATTTAAGTGATAACAGGTGAAGATTTGGGACACAAACATTGCTCCATGTTGGAGTATAGTATAGGGAGATATCAACTGCTCAGAAATCCACGGACAAAGCCCAGAGTAGGTCATGCCTCACTGCTCATTCTGTCTGAGATGTATATTGGGAAGCCCTCATTGATCAAACAGTGATCTCCTCTCATGTCTTACCATACTTGCTGCTGAGTTCACAACCATCGGTTCCATCTAGGTTGCTACGGTGCTTGAATTCCACATTTCCGAGTTTCAACACAGTGGCAATAAGCTGAAACAAAGCAGTCACTTCTCCTTCTTGGAAGCCTATTATCTGCATTCCTTTCTGAAAATACCATATTTAAATACATAATATTATCTCAGTTCAAATGTCTTTTGTCTTTATTTCATGTTTTATTTACAAAACATATATTGGTTCTAGTTGTTATCATGATAATAGGGGACATATCCTGAATATATCCCAGTAAACCGATATGGGTGACCACATTCACATGCCCACAAAAAATGATAAAAAAAAAAAAAAATACATTCCATGACCAATTCCGATACTTGAGTGCAATTGTTACAGTGCCATCTTGCAGAAAAAATCTTTTGTAATGAAAGTAACATATCTACACAACAGCCATTTATTTTAAGACATACTGGAAACACTGTTCATCTCTTTCTTATGCAGATAAACACTTCCAGTGTCGGTCAAAATCAATGAAGACTGTATGAGCATGTCCCCACAATTTTCAGACCGGTGCAGTCAGAGGGCATTGCACCAATAATTTAGGAGGTAACAAACTCTGACAATGGGAGGATGGCTTTGGTTGGCTTATGGACTATTGGTAACATACCGTTGTAACGAGGAAGTTTTCTTTGTCGTTGATGCTGTCCACCTGTGAGCAGCCACTCTGTGATAAATACTCATAGTTCTCATGGTTCCTTGATAACTTCAGAGATTCTGTGGATGTACAAAATGATCCAATATCAGGACAACATGCAAGTTAGCCCCTCCTCCCCCCTCTCGGAAACCATGCTAGATTTGAATATTTCTACATGTACACATACTCTCCCTGTACAGACCTAGAATATATACTAGCACACCTAGCTATGCAATGCATCATCTTGAGAGCTGTTGTTGAACACGAAAACCCACACCTTGGTCTCAGATCTCAAATCGGTGACAGGCAAGATGATCAGAATTTTTTTTAGATCTGTTTAATCAGATCGTGAGTATTCATATCGACACCATCATTCAATTTTCTCATATTTCCTTTCACTATTTATCTACCAAGATGAAATATGCCTTTCTTATGTTCTTGTGTAACCTCTTGTAAAAAGTCATTCGCTGGATTGTGAATGGTCCCTAGAAGCCTATCAAATTAGGATGGTTACAGAATAACAGCAATATTTAAATCCTCTTTGATTGTGTTTACCAGTAAGGTCCAGCTTAGAGGGGGTCCCCACAATGTTAAACAAAGTTATCTGCATGAGATTTGCATCAGCGGATTTACGCTCCAACAGTAACAATAGCTGACAGCAGAAATCTTATCTTTTAGATACCTGTCTGTTTATAAGCAAAATAAATATCCAGTGATATTGCCTTAGAGGAGAAGCCATGAAAATAATTCCCTTCAATATAATAAGGCATCTAGAGTAAATGCAATTTAATGCACAAGCTTAACCCTCTTGCCATAATGGAATGTACTTACTTAACATTTCTATATCCGCTCCAGCTAGAAGTTGATAAAATATGTGAAAATTTCTTTCTCCTTTCATTTGAACAGCAACTCTTGACTGGAAAAGAGAATAATATCAACAGATATAGACATACATATTCAAATTCATGAATGGAAATTTTCTTACCCATGAATGCTACATTCAAAATTTCCAAAAGATTGAAATAGTGTTTTCATAATTTTTAGTTTTTGTCTAATTGAGTGAAACCTCATGCTGTCCACCTGTGAGCAGCCACTCTGTGATGCACTTAGGCATGATGGTTTGTGAGTATCATTCAAATAGACAAAAATAATGAATAAATATGATTATTTGTATTTAAAATATCCAAGTTCATTCCCTTTTTTGAGTTGAACAGTTCACAAACATGATGAAGAAGAGCCCTCCCACTGGTTAGAGGGTTACATTATTAAAAGAATGGATCAATTATAGACACAAAGACAACAGTTAAAAAGCAGATGTTTAATTTTACAGAAATAGGGAAAACACCTCCAGCCCTACAAAACTATACCAAAGGGGAGACAACTCTGAGATAGCACCTTTGATAAGTAGACAAAACTCATCACACATGCAAACAATGAGATAACACAGCTGTATTCAATGATATTTACTTAAAGTGCCTTGCACGATTTTGTAAATTGATAAATCTGAATAATTCAAGTGAGTAGCTTGTCTTTTAGGGGAGAGGGGTAGGGGTTATATATACATAATATATTTCATTTAGTGTTCTGCAAATATATTGAAATGAGAAATTTAAGGTGTTAGATGTTACATCTGATCTTTATATATAATTTTTGCTACCCTAACACCCAGGCTACGTGGGTAAGGCTATATTGTAAAACCATAGTCAGAACAATGAATAAATGTCCAGTGGCTTGTTCCAGGGTTTAAACGGTAAAAAAAACACATAACTCATTACATGTAGGTAAAATTTAATAAAGAAACCATGACCTTTGAATGAATCAATAGTTTTCAAATTATCATGCTAATAAGAAAACTTGATACACACATGCATGCACACCCAGACAGGTAGCAATTCTTTATCCCCCGACCAGTGTCTAGGGGTTGGGTGATTAATAAGGACCAGTCCACAAAGTTAATAATTCTGGTACATGTACATTTACCAATGACAATTTGAGGGGGATTAATCCATTTATTTCTTCTCTATATTAATGATTTTAAAGGCTGACCAAAATTATTAGAATGACTGATTGAAACATGGCAGTGTGACTAACGTCACGGGACCTACGAAGTAGGGTAGGCATTAGGACTCCCGACGCGAACTGAACTCTTGGAAATCCCCCATCCCAAGTTGAAATCCTGCCTATATTATGATGGGCACAGCCCAAGTCAGAATCACCATTGATTTTCATCAAAAATCACCAGAAATTTTCATCAAAAGTAAGTCAGCTCAGAACTTGCTGGTAAGTCCTCTAATGCAATTTCATGCCAAAAATCAAGGTTCTAATGTCAACGGTTCTCCTTATTTTGCCGACGAAAGTATTCGGATTCACTCACTCACTCATTACCGGACAATTTGCAAATGAGAGCCTACTTCGTAGGAATTTGTCCACAGGATGACTGAATGTTAATAGCATCATTGAATTATAAGAGGATTACCATAGCAACAAGTTCTAAAGACTTTTCAGTATCAGAAGGAGGCTTTTTGAAAGTACATGTACTTCCGTTGTTCTTAACGGTAAAACATGTGATAATTTCAAATTACTTCCACATCGATAAATCCATTATCAACCAGATTTTCCATCAGATGTAGGGAACCGTTCAACCAAGACATGAAAAGAGCCAAGCCTATTGCACACAGAGCAGCTGATTGAAGTACAAGTCATACATGATGTACAAAGGGAATTTTGAGATTGACCTCTCCATGATGGATGTAGATGCCCTTTACTCACTGTGTTGATATACTCCACCATAAACCCACAATGACAACACTACACATTAGAGCATTGAATGTGCTGTGCTTTAAAACAAACTGTGTTTGGAGTGAAACACAAATTAAACTTTGTGACTAAATGGTCGTGCCTACATAGTTAATACAAATGAAACATGAGGCAGCACCTAAAAGGTGCAACAACCCCTCAGCCAGATAGTTTTAGTCAGTGTGTACTGGTACACAATGAATGGAAAATGCATATATAAAAGCCTGAAAGATTTGGTTGAATGCAGAAGATGCTTTAGCAGTGGCTTGTAAAAGATTAAAATATGATAAATTCAGTGTGGGATGTTGGATGCATTGGAGAACTATAATAAAAAATCGACCATAGAGGTCCATGTCCCCCGCTAGCAGCACCAGTTATGGTGGATTACATCCACCATAACTGGCGCTGCTGCTGCGGGGGCCATGGACCTCTATGGTCGATTTTTTTTGGTCGATGATATCTCATATCATTGATGAAGAGTATGATTTGAAAATGGAGATATCCAACTGCTTATAATCCAATATGGCTGACGGCGGCCATATTAGATTACGCACATTGCTGAAAAACAATCCCAACCGTCCTCTCACCAATGTCAAGGCACACCCCACATATGAAGTAGATCGGTTGAATCATTCTCGAGTTATTGTCCGGACAAGATCCAACTGCTTATAATCCAATATGGTTGACGGCGGCCATATTAGATTACGCACATTGCTGAAAAACAATCCCAACCGTCCTCTCACCAATGTCAAGGCACACCCCAAGTTTGAAGTTGATCGGTTAAGTCGTTCACGAGTTATTGTCCGGACAAGAAAATCTAAGATCCGACTGCTTATAATCCAAAATGGTTGATGGCGGCCATATTGGATTACGCACATTGCTGAAAAACAATCCCAACCGTCCTCCCGCCAATGTCAAGGCACACTCCAAGTTTGAAGTTGATCGGTCGAATCGTTCACGAGTTATTCTCCGGACAAGAAAATCTTACGGAATTACGGAATCACGGAATTACGGAATTACGGACACCGGTGTTTCTAAGTCCCCCCCCTACTAAGTAGCGGGGGACAATAATATATCACATGCAAAAAATATGGCGGAAGAACAAAAATATTCTGAACAAAAACAAAAGGCTTCAAGCCATTCTTGCTTTGAACCCTAATAATAATCTGAACAATAATAAAAGTCTTCCGATTTTCAGTGGGAGCCAAGTAATACAGCGTTTTTGATAGGAATACGAAGCTGCGCATCTAAAACCCCTCGGCTCTGGGTGCCAGCCATTCACAATCTATTAAATTTGAACCATACTACTTTGAAAACATCAGGAACATCAAGCAGTCAAGTGACAAATATACAGATTATCAAAAAACTTGCAATCAGAAATGGCCGCAAAGTTTTCTGTCCAATCAGAGATACCGGCAGTCATTACTTGTCTCTTGATCTATCTATGATGTATACCAAGCATCATACTAAACACTTGAACAGTATCAAAGGATATATAGATCATCAATGATTTTACATAAATTGAAAACGGCTGCCAAGGTTTCCATACAATCAGAGAAAACAGTTTAGTCATTCATTTTTAGTCTCTTGATGTATTGATGATGTATACAAAGTCTTGCATGAAACACTTGAACAGTACCAGAGGTATAGATTTTGCATAAATTAAAGATGGCAATCAAGTTTTTCACCTAATCAGAGAAATTGATTGTCATTAATTGTAAGTTTCTTGATGTATCGATGATTTATGGTTTCATATGAAGCACTAAAATTGTATCAGATATAGATCATTAATGATTTTGCATAAACTAAAATGGTCATCAAGATTTCCGCCCAATCAGAGAAACCAGTTCTGTCATTCATCGTAAGTCTCTTGATGCAATGATGATGTACATGTATATCAAATTTTACATCGAGCACTTGAATGGTATCAGAGATAGAGATCATTAATGATTTTGCATGAATTAAAGATGGCTGCCTATCCTTCCCGTCATTCAGAGGAACTGATGTGATTATTCATTGCGAGTCTTTTGATACATCGATGCTGTATACCAAGTTTCATATAGAACACTTAAATGGTATCAGAGATACACATCATTAAAATTTTGCATAAATTAAAGATGGCCACGAAGATTTCTGCCCAATCAGAGAAACCAGTTCTGTCATTCATCATTAAAGTCTCTTGATGCATCGATGATGTTTACCAAATTTTACATCGAGCACTTGAACGGTATCAGAGATAGAGATCATTAATGGTTTTGCATAAATTAAAAATGGCCGGCCATCCTTCCCGCCTCTCAGAAGAACTGATGTGGTTATTCACTGTAAGCCTCTTGATACATCGATGCTGTATACCAAGTTTCGTATAGAACACTTCAATGGTATCAGAGAAATACATCATTAAAGATTCTGCATAAATTAAAGATGGCCGCCAAGGCTTTCACCCAATCAGGGAAACTGGTTTGGTCATTCCTTTAAAGTTTCTTGATGTATCGATAATCTCTACCAAGTTTCACACTGAACAGCGAAATGGTTTCCGAGATACACAAAATTCATGGTTTCGCATAAATTAAAGATGGCCGCCAAAGTTTCCACCCAATCGGGTCCAGATTCAATAGGGTTCTGGGTCACGAGCATATGGATGTGCACGGCAAGTTTGGTGTGCCTAGGGTAAGTCGTTCTAAAGATATGTTGGTAACGAGAAAGCTGTGATGGTTTCGCATAAATTAAAGATGGTCGCCAAAGTTTCTAACCAATCGGGTCCAGATTCAATAGGCTTGTGGTTGACCACCCAACAATCCTGCAATCCTCCAATAAACTTTTTTTGAAGTCTCTAGAAGCAATGGTTTGGCTTCTAGACCGGTCACAAGAATTGTTGACGAATTTTCCGTGACGTTGCCATCATCATGGAAACTGCAAAATTACCCAAATTCGATAGGCTTGTGGTTGACCACCCAACAATCCTGTATACCAAATTTGAAGTCTCTAGAAGCAACGGTTTGGCTTCTAGGCCGGTCACAAGAATTGTTGACGACCGGACGACCGAACGACCTGACGTACATGCTGACGACAAGACCCCGCAGCCTAATAGGCTGAGGGGTAATAAAAATGTTGTAGCTTTTCGATGATGTAATTATATCAATCTGTCTTGCTGTGATGTGTGAAGTCTTTGATTTGACAGCTATAGTAATCCCTCTAACAATTCAATCACAGGAAGTGAAATTTCCCACCACTAAATATGAAGGTGAACAAATTTATTAGAACAGGAAGTTGACAAAACGGTTCAAAATCCTGCATATAATGCATTATTTCTTCGCTACATGTGCTGCAAAGATTTTTGAAGGTAATCAAATTTATTAGAACAGCCAATTGAATATTGTCCCCAAATGTGGGACGACTGAATTTTGTTACCATGGTTACAGGGATTGGATTATTAGAGGAAATACTTGAGTCAACAATATAGGATTATATTGAACACCTATGAGCCAGCATAGAACATGAAAGGGTATACGTGTACCATTGGGGAGTGACTAAAATCAAGACAGTGAAATTGAAGTGATCGTAAACCCTCAAGTAAAGTTTCCATCAAATGAAACACTATTGCAACCAGTGTGGGAAAATATTTATTGTAATTTTATGATTTTATTACACAGAGTAAACTGCAAATAAAGCTGCAATCATATTTAGGTCCAGTGACGTCACACTGCCTTCATACATATATTTCAAACTTTGTGTGCACTTTCCAATGCTTGATTCAAGCTTAAGGTGTGTATACTTTGACTTTCAACACAGACTCACTGTTTCAGTGTGCATGTTTCACCAAAATCCGGGAGATGGCAAGTCAATTTGAAGTTTGCATTTAATTTCCCAAATTTTGGTGAAACAGGCTCTGTGTAATAAAATCATAAAAAACTAGAGCCTATAGGCTTTGGTATGTAATCTACTACTGGATCTGCTCATAAGATTGTTTATATTAGTGGATCATTCTGTTCCTTGGTATTTACGAAATTCAGGGAATATTGCAAATATGGAGAAGAGAAACTTTAGAAAGATAGAATCATCACAAGGGACCAAACTAGAATGTCTACAAAAGACTGACCGAAGTGTCGGGTAATGAGCCTGAGCCCTTACCTACACTGAACATGGGTCTCGAACTTGATCTCCATCCTGTCATATTGGCCCAATATAATTCTATCGGGTTGTGCAACTTTGTTGCCATGTAACTACGCGCATACAACGCCATGTCCGTTTACAACACGTGCTAGAAAATAATTATCTTTTGTCAGCGATAGTTTATATATTTTGACCAACCTCTTGTCGAGACCTATAGTAAAGGCGAAATTTCCATTATGACGATGCTGTATTAGCATAGGAATAAAAGACAGCCTGTATAGCATCTGAACATAGACCAGTGGTTTATAAATACTGGGTAGATTAATAATTTTGCTTTGAAGTTTTTTGATCATCATGACCGAGGTCATTAACAGACGAAGAGAGTTATCCTGTGCGAAGGTGGTTGCTGTGTCGTATAAAAAAGTGGCATGACTTGGTCTCATATGTCGAAATTGTCAGGTTTTGATCGGGTTACAGATGAAATATACACCTTTTGGCTTTAAAGGAAACGGAGGAGTGAATTTACCATAGCGAATTTGAGGTAAATGAATACGGATGGATTTCGGTTTACCAATTCAGGACCACAGGCTTCACCTCCCATCCAGCTGGAGTGTAATAATGCAGCGAGATCATGTGTCTCAGTTTATATATTCATGCATGTGCAGATATCCAGTGACAGTAATTGAGTCAAGGCCTCGTTTGAGAGAAATAAAGTATAAGTAGATCTTTTGCAACATCTGCAGAAATGAAACACAGCTGTATTTTACTGAAGATCCATCAATATAAGAATATATAAAAATATTTTTCAGATGGGAACAACACTGGTACATAAATTGAATGAGCAGCAATGCTGTTAATAATACTTGGCAGTGTTATCCACAGGTGTTTGTCAGCTGAACTATCTGGGGGTTATGGTCAACAATAAACAACACAAGGTGAATCACTCCCCCTCGACCTCCGACATAATCTGTGTACATTTTTACAGAAATCTGTTTAACTCTTTATTTCGCATCCTAATTCATTCAATAATAGAGACTTGTGCATGCTGTCACCCAAAGATTCTTATAATCTGTAAAATATGGGCCATAAATCATCCAAAGACGCTGAATTTTAGCAACCTTACAAATACTGTTACATTTTCAGCAGAACTTGGCAAAGTCTGTTTTACTGCAGTTCAGCGCTCAAGGTGCGACTTGACGCTGATTGGTCAATAAGTCGAACAACAACAACAACAACAACACGTGTGAATTAAAACACAGGGCACTTTTGTTGCTCTGGCGTGTGACTGTGTTTGATAAAAAGGGAATTTCCCTTGAAATATAGGTTTTCGAGTTGTTTTATTGACCAATCAGCGTCAAACGTGGCCTAATCCGGGACCACATGGAAATGCAGGGGCAAAGTTTCGTGAAATCATGGGCATTGACTAATAAATACGTCCAGGGTTTAAAAACAAAAAAATCAGTAAAAAAAAAATCCTATCATATGTTGACTTGCCTAACATTTTGGAATTCCATTTCAGTTTTCCATGACCTGCAACAAAATTCAACCCGACATGAAATTCCATTACTTTCAAGACTTTTCTCTGGAAAATGTGGCTTTCACTCGGCATTGAAATGACGTCATCAGAAGTATCAGCTGACTTTGTGACCATACTGTATGTATAGAATGGATGCTGCCTTGGTCATGGTGCCCAAGGCCAAAAAATGATGTGCATTTCTTCATTGAGTTGATTCATATTTCGTTAATGTTTTCATAATTGAAGATAGAGACAGAGTGCCGGAATTGACTGGAAGAAATCTTTGGACTGTTTGAAGAACTGGGGAGATAATATTCATAATTTTAGCTAAGAATCCATTCATCCATCATGACAATGGCAACTTTTAGTACTCTTAGTAATAATCACATACAAAGTTTTGTCTATAGAGATGAAAGATATATATTTATAGATTTTGAAATTTATAGATTTTAAAATTTGGGAAAACAGCGAAAATATTACACCATTTCACCTTCAAAAATGGCCGCCGCCTGACAGAATCTAGTCACAATTCCAGACACCTTTAACTCTCCCGTAAATTCAAATATGACAAGCTATATGCTGTTTTATATCATATCGTACTTGATTTGTGGAGAACTCAATTGTGCTTTAATTTGTTTACATGTAAACATTTCATTTAAAAACCAGCTGCTATGCCTATTTTCACGATCCGCCATTTTCCTGTTTGGTTCTACACAAGTGGGGCTTGAGCAGAGAAGCGGGGGCTGACCTAATCTCAGACATGACCATAATAACATTGCATTACAGACAACTCAAAGGTTGGTAATTCTCATATCAGTCAAGGGAGATAATACAGCATAAAAAAATGTGAGCTCATCAGAAACAAAAGGTTTTTTTTGCCTAATTACAGGATTCAACTGACCATACATTATGTATCTTGATTAACCAGACACAAGGGTCAGATCAGATACCATACCAGTACATGTATAATTAGCAAAGCAATGTACCATACATATGCTAATTAATGTAACAAGTAAGAGACAGTCTTTTGTATTAACCATTAGATAAGATTACCCTGATAATCAAATTGTAAAACTTTTCTAAACAACGTTTTTACACCCTGGAAACTCACGGTCTTATCAAACCTGCCCTCCTGGTGCCGAGGGTGATATCATGTAGGGTATATTCAAAGGCGGCGATTTTGAAGGGAGATGGGTATTAGTGTCATTTAAAGGTTCATAAAGGATAGACCCACCAGGTACATGTATGTAATATGTCTATAATAATTTCTTTATTTCAATGAAATATTGTCATGGTTTCCTGGTAATAAAATATGATTGAAACATCTCAGAGCACAGGCATCGGAAGTGGTACGACCTTATGAGGCGGGGGGGCGGGGGCTACTATAATAGCCTGGGCCCCGGAAGCTCCTGGGATCTAGATCCCCGGAGACGCGTTCAGAGCGATTTCTGGTGAATAAAATCACTCTACAATGAAGTGTATTTTTAGTTCTTTCGTAATCCTTTTACCATGAAAACGCAATCGATGGTGGTTTTCTGCGATGCTGAATTAGAAAAATATATGTATAGTAAAGTAAGCTAGACATATTCGTAGCCGATATAATTATTATAGGCAGTGGGGTGTTAATTTATTGCACAATTTTTTGCGCGTAAGTGGTACGGTACCTACCGTACCGCTTCCGACTCCCTTGCAGAGGAGTTAAGTGCCACATATTACTTCTTTTGCCCCTGAAGATAGACCAGTCCAGTCACCACTTCGAAAATTTAAGAACAATGATGACAGCATATTTGTCAGTCAAATTTCACTGGTCAATGAAAATGCACACAACTAAGAAATGCCCCCTTCATTTCTGTTCGATCCAGAATTCTGAATACTTCAACGTAGATTTTGAATATTTCCACCACTGATACACATTGACAGCTAGGCCATCACGCAGAGAAGAGATGGAACTGTTAAACAGGCTAACATTATATCTGTTCTGTTACAAGTAGTTTTCCCTGCTCCTCACCCTCTCTTTTGCCACCGTGATATGGCTGAACATTTTTTGAAAATGAAGTTAACCCCTATTCACTCACTCACACACTCTTTTTTCAGCAACTTCAAAATACATCAATAATTCAATCACAGAAAGTGAACTTTTCCACCAATAAATCAAGGTATGATCAAATTTATTGGAACCGGAAGTTGACAAAATGGTCCAAAATCAAGCAAATAATTCTTAGTAATTTTACTGAGTTTAGAGGGGAATCAAAACAACTGATTCACTTTTGTCCACAAAAATGGGGGTGATTGAATTGTAATAGGGTGGTTGAATTATTAGAGGAATTACCGTACTGGTGATGGGTTAAAAACCCTGCATGAATCATAAGCCCTCACAATTTGCCCTGGTAAATGCTGGGGTAAAATCACTTAGCGACGGCACTTTTATTGCCGTT